>VZSZ01006627.1:25433-96404 GCA_013398815.1 Ibidorhyncha struthersii
GGGGGGCGGCGGCGGCGGCCGGTGAGGAGAGCGGGCCGGGCCCGCCGGGGTGCCGGGCCCGTCGTGCAACCGGGGCGGCGGTACCGGCCGCCTCGTGCCGCGCAGCATTGCGGTGCGAGCGGAAGGAGGCGCCGCTGAGGGGGTAAGTGAGGCCTCGGCGGTACCTCTGGGCCCGGCCCGTCGCAGGGGGCGGCTGAGGGGAGCGGGCAGCGGCCGGTGGCGGAGGGACCCGGCGGCTCTGGCGGGCTGGTGAGCCCGGGAGCCTGCGGTGCCCCTCCGGGCGCTCCCTGTCAGGGGCTGCGGGGTCCCTCGGGGCACGGGGTGAGTGGTGCTGCCTGTGTCTTTCTGTCAGAACGGGGAGGGGGAGGGCTCGTACCTCTATTTCTCACTTTGTGCTCTTAGTGGCGTTTATTATTGATGAAAAGTCTGTAAAGTGGCATATTTTCCTTTCCGCTTTGGGGAAGCCGAGGGGTTTTGTAGTGTTCTGCGGTATAACGGGTCTGCTCGGGCTCCCTCAGCTTCTTGGCCGCTTGTGCCAGTTTGTTTCCACACTTCTGAAGGACAGTGTTTAGCAACAGTGGGAAATATTGAAGAACTTGTGTCTTACCTTAATTGCCATCGGGTTTTGTCTTGCATGCTTTTATGCAAAACGCTGTTTATTCCTTTATTGTTATTTCTTAATCTCCTGTGCTGAGCGTAGTGAGTTTGTGAGGCCGTAATCTGATTTCTTTCCCCGTGTGTTCCGAGGGATAACGTGCTGGGCTGTAGTTGTAATCATCTGAGGTAATTGTAAGAGCAAGTAGACTGATAATATTTCTTGTATTGAGCACTTTTTTGAGCGCAGGGGAGTGGAAAGAAGCTCCTGGGTGGTTGGGTCCCGTTTCCTAACGCAGGCCACTGGGTTGTGTAATCGCTCATTTTGTCAGTTCCCACGTGAAAACTGTTGAAGCTGCTCAAGTTGGGGTGACTTAAAAATTGTTATTGCTCCTCAGATTGCCAGAAGCTTAGGCAGGCCTCATTCTGTGCTCTTCCCGGGCTGTTTTTTCTTTTCATGTTGCTGCTGTATCAGGAGAGGCTCATGGATGGCCCTGGGGATGTTGGACCCTGTTCACCACTCTCACCTGGCTGAAGCAACCATCGGCTCCTTCTCTTCCACTCCTGTGCTGATGTTTTACTAGCACAGCATCTACTGCTTAGTGTTTTGTGATAAATTCAGTAGAAAAGTATTTATAGCAAATTAATACTAAACTTGGACTGCTCTGGTGCTTCCAGTGGTTTTTATCAGATGGATGGGAAGATCCCAGGGTGATTTTAACATCAGAAGATATTAAAAGTAAGAAATTCTGTTTGGTGGCTGATGAACTGTTGTCAAAGTGGATGGTGAAAGATGATAGCGATATTTCTTCAAAGTGTATTCTCTAGAGCGGAAAGCCTATTGCACCTTGCAGTAATTGCGCATTTTGGCAAGTATAATTTCATTTGCAGTAGACCCTGGGGATAGGAAATATAAATCATGGTGTAGTATAATATAAAATTAGGTGTACATAGAAAACAGATTTGGCCTTCAGTACAACATGCATTTTTGATGTTGTAGATAGATTTCTAGCTGTGGGAAGCATTTAAAGCAGGTACAAATAGCTCTGTTGTAAAAATATGCATAATGCCCAATTGTGGGAAGAGTACAGATACTAAAATAATTGTATAACCTTTGAAATATAGTAAAATAGACCGACATTTAAAAAAATGTAGACCTTCTAATGAATCGCTTTGGTCATTAGACAAGTTTTATTTATGTCTGCGAGTGAAATAGGGAGAAAATCTTAAATAGGTGTAACAGTAATCTTAACATCCCTTCCATAAAGACATAACTATACCAAGATATTAGCTAGTTAGATTATTAAATCCTGCCAGCTTTAGCATGATTTGTTATATACAACCCAGTTGCCCGTTTTAATTGTGGTAGTAACTGAATGAATTACTATAAAGTTATTTTTAGGTAGGTATACTGAGTATAAAAAAAAAAGAGGGACAAATTAATCGGTAATCAAAAAATATTTTCATATTGGAACAAAATTTCCAACACTATAATCTGTCATAGATTATCAGGTAGTTTGTGTAAAATTATAGTTCTGAAAACCATTGCTGCATTTGTGGTAATAAAGGTCTCTTTACGGCCACTAGAAGAAGAAATGGTCAAACCAGTAATACTGGTACTGATATGTAGTACTTTCTTAAGATGTAAAGTCAGGTCTTGGTATGGGTTGGGTGTATATTTGATTAGTTGGGTTTTTTTTAAGCTTTGTATTCCATTGATATTCTTGTTTAAAGTTCAATTTGTTCTTCTCATTTTATAGTTCCAGTACAGCTGTACTGCAAGCAGCAGGAATCTCACTGGTGAGGGCAAACAAAACCTTTAAAGAAACACATACCTACTGCAAAGAGCAGAATTAGCGTTTGAATTTTCACTTCTCAAAACTGTTGATAAATGTTATATACCTGTAGTCGTTATTTAGCAGGTGGAGAGAAGTTGATGCTTTTACACAGAAATACAAGGTGTGCTTGACCCAGGCTTCTTCCCTTCTAATGGTGTTTTGCTAATCAGATTAATGAAATTATTTCTGAATGTATTCCAGAAAACACTCGCTGTGTTTGAGTTCTGACTTCTACCTGGGATGTAGGAATGAAAGAGTAAGGATAGAGGTGATTATGTATTTTTTTTTAATTGTCCCCACACCGCCTCTCCTTCCCTCTGTGATAGGATGTATTTCTAAAACTGATGCTGTCATTCTACCCTCAAATTGGTGGGTTGGTGCAGTAATTATTTCATAAAATGTTGTGACTGGAATTAGGTTGGGAGGTCAGGAAAACGATCTTTACAGTTTTTGTAGTTTTAGATTTTGTTAGCTCATGACAAATTTGAGAGGCTTATGAACCTTCAGGGAGATTTGGCTGTACGTATTGTGTTTTAGTATTAAAAATGGACAAAATTAAGGAGTCCCTAACAGCTCTTGTGGAATTTCATAGTAATGAACTAGAGACATGTTTTGTTGCATGTGTGTGAATTTGTCAAGGAAGTACTTAAATGCCATAAATGCTTATTTACCTGTAAAAGTGAAATGAAAAGTGACATCAGCTTCTTAGCAGAAAGGTGTTTGTGGGATTCACGTCCCGTCAGCAAAAAGCTCCTTCAAGAGGCTTAATACCTAGCTGCTGTCTGGCCTCTGACAGAACATTGTGACTGAGGGGGAGAGAGGACAAACAAGCTTAATATAAATTAGTCTTGTCACTTAATGGGTTTCTTACCTTACTTAAAGGGTATGTGATAATGTGAGGGCTGATCCATGGTGGATGGAAACATGATAGTTTTGGCATTTAGGTCTTCAAAACAAGATCGTCATTTGCTACAAACATAAATTTGTTTGTTGGTGTCCAGTGCCATAATGTAACATCTTCATATTTTTTTACAGCACTGTGTATAAGATGGTTTTGTTCTGAGGCAAACGGTTGGAACAGTGAGAAGGAATGGCATTTTTTATGTCAAGCTTTTTTGGATCTTGTGTAACTTTAGAGAAAGGCAGTTTGAGCAAGGCTTTTTTTTGCCTGTGTGAGTCAATAGTTCCAGTTCAGGACAAGGCTGTGAAGGTGACTAGTAGTTCGTCTGAAATAAGCTATTTTGAGATTAGTAAACAGGCTAGTGATTGAAACTAGTAGATTTGATCACCACCACACTAACCTGTTGGTTAGCGATTATAAAGAATGAAAGAAAATGCATGTTAGGTTCCTGAGGTGGCACTGAGAAAAAGACATAACCCATATACCTTGGTCTCATTGATAGAATTTAGGTTTTCATTTTGCTGTCACCTCCTTTTCAGAACATTTTATTAGCAGTCGGCAAACTGTGGGATTACTGTAGGGTGAACTGGCAAAGAAAGGTGATTTATAGCATCTCTTGTTGAGCAGTTTGGTCAACGACCACAGTGTCTGGGCTCTTACATCCAACTTCTTCTGCTTGAAGTACGCTACCTCACCAAGAAGGTCTTGAAAAATCCCTCTTCGCTTGTGAGCGGAACAACTGTCCTGGAGGCGGGGTGTGAAGTAAGTAGATTGTGCTCTTCAGAATTAGGCTTTTATTGATGACTGACTCCCGCGTAAAATGAGTGTGGAAAAGGAACTGGAGCAGAAAACACAGTATCGTCACTTCTTTTTTTTTTTCAGCTGCTGTTTGCCTTCCCTATGAGGGGCCTTTGTCTGTAGTAAATCTGTCGAGGTTAATCACTTCTGCTACGTGCAAGACTCTTCAGGCTTCAGTGGAACCCATAAGGACCATACTAATGTCACCGCAGTGCTGCTGTGTTTAGGCTCTTGCTCTCTTAGGAAGGCACTAGAACAAGTTACTGTCCAGGAGGCCCAAAAATGACGCTGTTTGCTCATCCAGCAGAGTAAACAGTGGACAAGTAAGATTAAATTATCTGAGAGCTACCTAAGGACTTTAAGATGTGGGGTTTTTCTTGTACTTAAGCATTGCGTGGACCATTTCATAATTGCGTTATGTTTCTTACTGCTGTCCAAAAGTATATCTCTCCTGAGGTATTGAGCTTTAAGGAAGCAAACTTTGGTACCTGGTGAATGGTTAGCGTGCAGTGATGCTGCAAAAATATATTAAAGGACTCTAGATATAGTGGAGACTTTCATGACCCCAGATGGTAGCCATCAAAGTTGTTAGAGTGTGAAAAAATAGTGGGTAGAGGAGAAATGGAGAATTTCCATTTCCAGCTTTTTTTTTTTGTGTGTTTGTATGTGTCTGAATGCTTTCAGTGTGGAAAAATAAGAGGTGTGAGTAAAGACAATTGGAGAAAGGAGTGGTCACCAAATATGCAGTAGAAAAGGGGAGGAAAAATTACAAATCAGTACAGTGAAAAGGAAAATGAGCAGAAACAGTCTTTCCCGCGTAACACATTAACTTCAAAAACAGTATGAAAAGTTTTTAATTTATAGTCATGAGGGACGCATTTATTCCGTTCTGAAATCTCCCGAGCCACTTGGTTATAAGTGACTGGTGTATAAGAGAAGGTGAATTCTTAGTAGTGGTTTGATTGCATTTGATGATTGCTAGGCATGAAGTTGTTAACGAGTCAAAATGTTTCAGTTATGTGCTTTAAAAAAAAAAAGATTTTTTTCAGTGCTTTTCTCTGATTAAAAATGGCAAAAATTCCTAAAATCTGAGGATTGTAAAGGTGTTTTTTTTTTTTTACCTTAAACTTCACTTTTTTTACCTTAAAGGTAAAAGGCAGGAGTTCTTGTTGCCGTACATTTCTGCATCATTAGTTTTGTTTAGCAATATTTTACCAATTTAATTGGTAAACCCCAAATTCTTACGATTTTGTACCTCACTTTGGAGTATGTGTGAAGTCTAATGATCTCATGGTATGAGGGCAATACTTGTACAACTGCTGTTTATCTTTGCAGAAAGCTCAAATCGCATTTCTTGGTTGGTTTGGGGTGTTTCGTTTTTTTTTTTTTTTCAGCCTCACTAACGGCACCAAAACTTCCCAAAACAATTCCTCAAGCAGTGCAGGTGAATAAACACTTTATATGCCAGGAAAGCTGCAAAGCCATCCTTATGAAGGGAGCTTTGCCCCTTTGCTTTTCAGATCTGTAAGTGTGTGCTGTGGAGAGCTAACTTAACTGTGGTTTGAATTACAAGGGCTACTTACTGTTTGTTGGCTGCTTTTCTGGGAATGGGCAGAAAGCAGCTATAGGGTATGTAGATAAGAGAAACTTTTGTTTAGCTGCTGAAATGAAAGCTTCTGGGGTTTTACAGTGTCAGTGTTCATTTCTACAGTTAAGATCTGTTTGTCCTTTAGTGGTACCTTTGGGCACCCACTTCACTTTCCTCTTGGAAAATTGTTCTGTGTAGACACCATAGGTATTTCTAGCAGCAATTAAAGCTAATCAATGCAAAGATGCTGACATTTAGATAGACTGGGGAACCAGGTGTTTCTTTAGGCCTGTGTTTTTATTTGGAACATTTCTTTCATGTCCCAAAGTGCTATGTGGTTGTTTACTGATGGAAAGGAATAACATCTCTTCTGTCGTGAAGATTTTGCAGTCTTTGGGGTGTGACGAAACGCGATACAGGCTTAACAAAGCCGAGGTGAGAGTGGTGAGGATTAAAGCAGTTACATGCAAGCACTTGTTTGGATCAGCTGGGACCTATTCGATCTGTCTCTGGTTTGACTACCTCTCTGTCAGCGGGCCTAGAGATGTTTTGGGATATTTTGTGTGTCGCGTGGAAAATAGGAACCTCTGGTGTTTGGGAATAAGCTAGGGCAGAGCTTTGAGACTGTGAGAGAAATAGGCTGGTGAGTTGCAAAAGCTGATTTTCTGGGAGCAGAAAGTTGAGAATCTTAATAAGGATGGCAAAACGAGCAGGGCTTCTGGATTACCGCCGCTTTCCCTGCTCTGGCAAAGCAGGATGAAACACATTCAACAGGTATTTCCCATGAAGAAACCTGAGGACTGTGCAGCTGTGTTAGACCACTAACTCTGATCTTGCACATGAATATACATCTGCAAGGTGTAACTTAGGTTTTATTAGTCTGTTCTTTATCTGTGAATGCAATGTCTGGTCATAAGTTGTGTAGGTATGTGTTGTGTATGATACTTGGTGCACAAAGCATTTTATTCTTAGGTATAAATATTATTGTAATATGAATGAGTAGGTAATTCAAATACATTGTCTGGACAGTAAATTTAAATATTGGAGCTGAATAATACTGTTAATATATCTTCTCTGTCTTGTGTTGCATGGACGATTATAAATACATTGCTGTAGTCTCATAACTGTGTGGGAAGTTTTATGTCAGGCTTTTGTGGAACATTTAATGTCTCGCAGATGAAAGGTGGTCTGAAACCTACAGTTCTTGGATGCAAATAGGAATCAGCCAAAAACCTCAGTGCAGCTGCTTTGCTAATACTTGAGTAAGCAGTGTGAAACCTCATATGTTCTCATCTTTACAGTGATACTGGCTGCTTTGCTTGAAAGGAAAACAATTTGGTTTAGTTCATAAAGCAGCAAACCGTAAAGGTGACCAAAGTGCTGTTATACGTGCAAATGAAATTTTGTTACGTTTTCAAGTGTATAATAGTATCACTTCTTAATTTATTTTCATATGGTTGTATTAAAGACCCAACCCAGAGAGCAGATCTCGGATGGCATGGTAAAATCATCTGCATGACCATCTCAAATTCTTACATTTTGAAGTACTCATTGAAGAAAAATACAGAAGAATGTAATACGCATTATTCAGGTTGTCTGCAGACTCAGCCAGACGATCATGGCAAGGATAGTTTTGGAAAGGGGAGCTGGCTATACTGGATGGATTAGCAAAATGTCAGCATTGGCAATTAAGTTATGAGACCAGTAGGAGATTTAATACTTAATAGACCTATAATTACTTGTCTAAAATTATTTAAATAGAAGGCTTAGAGACTATGACAAGTTTTTTCCAAGTTCAACACTACTCGTGCTGTACCTTGAGTTACACTTACGAGCTCAGACACAGCATGTATGTACTGCTGAACTGCTTCTAACGTGAAGAGGAAAAATGATGTTCTGGTAAACATTGTTAATAATTAATATTACAATCTTTTAGGAGGGACAGTAAACTCAGGATTTGTATCTACCCCTAGCTATTTGAGATTGGAATGAGTCCTGATGTGCAAAACAAACTCCCAGGTGTTCGCTTGGAAGTGTCTGCTGCTGCATGGTGGAGCCAAGTTCTGGGACTAAAAAGATGTTGGGTGTCGTAGAGCATGATACTTGTAGGCCAGGCTGTGATTCTGGGGGGGGTGTTCCCAGCTTATTTAGAAAGAAAGAGTTGTTATCGGTAGAGGTAATAATACTGCGTTAAACTAAATGACTTGCTAATAAATAGTGTCTGTATTTTTCTTAAGCAAATAATTAGATTAATTGCTTTTCAAGAGAAGGCTTAGCTTTTTTTTAATGAACCATGCATTTATTTTAGTGTATTTCAATAAAAAAATTCGTATTTCATTGGTAACTTACTGCTGGGGTTAAGACTGACTTTTCTGGAGCACAAGAGAATTTCCTATTATTTGGCGTTTCTTGTGGCTGTCTCTTTTCAGCATGTGAGGAAGCAGAATCTGTTTAACCTTGTTTTCTGAATTTACTCTGGGATCCCCTGGAGCAGCCTTTCTCTGCAGCAGGGGCCGTTACGAAAGTCAAGTTTTGGGAAAATCATGGGTGAAGATTTAAAATGTAAAAAAAGTAGCAATTTAAAAATATATTGTGTTGTGTTCCCAATGCTGACCAACTTTTTATCTTTTTATGTTGTCTAAAGATTTGAACCTCTACTGCCTTAACCAGCATACAGTGTTAGAGGCACAGCAGTAGTGCCTTTTAATCAGCACCAATTTGGAGATTTTGAGTGGTTACGTGTTTTCTTTCAGTGATCTTTCCAGCTAAAGGCAGCTGTTTCTAAAAGAAGCATGTCTGCTATTTAATAGCATGTTTGAAGATGATTTAAGGCGGTGATTGGAATTTAGTTTAGTAGTATTTAATAGCATCTGTCTTAGAAATGTGTTGGAGATCATGGATAGCATTTAACCATCTAAGTTAAAGCATTGGAGTTAATCTGTTACTGTTGTTAAAATGCTGGGAAATTAGATGTTGATTATTGTTTTAAGTTTTTAATTATTTTTAGACATTTGTCCTATAGGATGTTTGTGAACTCAGAAGGAGAGACTTGTTTCCTCTGTCACCTGATGGCTGGAGTTCCTCAGAAATGTCTCACTTATTTAAAGCTGGGCCTATGGCTGTTCAGGTTGTAGGAGCTGAAGGTGCTCAGGCTGCATCATAAAGCCATCACAGAGCACTTCAGCAGTACCTGAGTGGAAGGGTTTAGCTTTGTTACACCCGTTGTATGTTGTTTCCAAGTATGGTCATCTGTAGTAACTAAGTAGCAGTAGAACTTGCTGAGATTTTTACTTTTGCGGAGTACAGTGACTATAAGGTTCTTAGGAGCGGAAAAACACCTCCTGGAGAAAAATCTCTTTATTTTATTGCTGTAAGATTTGTTGGCTCACAAATGAATAGAAGTAAAAGCTCTCAAAGTCTATCTATATACTTCTACAAGCGTTTAGCTAGCAACTGGGTTCTTTTGACAGATCTCAATGGCTTGATATTTATTTCATTTAGAGAAAAAGCACCATCTGATTATGTTTTTTTATCTTTCTGTCACTCTGAGGAGGCACACTGACGGGACAAAACCCCAATCTCTGCAGTTTGGAAGGAGCCAGCTGGGTGCTAGGGCACAAGGAGGGCTTACAAGGTGTTCCAGCCAGCATCTCTCCTGTTGGACATTGTGAATTTGACACTGACTTTGAAAATAGACAATAAATATCTTGCTAAATCTTGCTTCTAAAGTACTGTTTATTTTGGAGGATTTGCTTTAACGTAATTTAATCTGCTGACATGCTGCAAGAAATCTGGAAAGTATGCAGACTCTTTTCAAGAACTAGCATGCAACCTGTTCCTGTTGCTCTTGTATTTTGGGGAATTGGGTAAATGGGAGGTTTGGGGAGCTGCAGCAAGGTGTGAGAACAGCTTGTAGAGAGCAAAGAGGAGTGACTTGCCCTAGTAGGATGGGCTAAGGATTTTGGGCATGGTCAAAGTGCTGGCACGGGAACTCAAGAGTTACAGGTTAAGGTGGAGGAATTTGAAGGCAGGGCTGCAGCTGCCTCTTGTTTGTCTTCTCCCTTGGGTGTTCATTTTGGAGCAAGTGAGCTGCTCCTTATGTCAGCTGGAAACCATGAGCAGAGGACGGGAACTTGAGGCAGACAGACTTGAACTGCCTCTACTCCAAGAAATCAAGGTTTAAATATATGACCTTTAAGTCATTTAAAGGTGCAGGGAGAGGACTTGAGCCAAGGTATGGGTCCAGGGCCAACAGCATCGTTGTTGGCTTCTGCAGTAGTTGGGCCTGTGCAAACCAGGGGCCACTGTCCATGTACAAGCTGAACCTTGACTGTGTCCAGAGGAGGGCCATGAAGATGATCAGAAGGCTGGAACACATCTCCTATGAGGACAGGCTGAGAGAGTTGGGTTTTTTTCAGCCTGGAGAAGAGAAGGCCCGGGGGAGACCTTATAGTGGCCTTCCAGTAACTAAAGGGGGCTTACAGGAGAGTTGAGGAAGGACTTTTTACAAGGGCACGTAGTGATAAGACGAGGGGCAATGGCTTCAAGCTTGAAGAATGTAGATTTAGATGAGATATGAGGAAGAAATTTTTCACTGTGAGGGTGGTGAGGCACTGGGGCAGGTTGCCCAGAGAAGCTGTGGCTGCCCCATCCCTGGAGGTGTTCAAGGCCAGGTTGGACGGGGCTCGGAGCAACCTGGGCTGGGGGGAGGTGTCCCTGCCCATGCAGGCAGGTTGGAACTAGGTGATCTTCAAGGTCCCTTCCAACTTAAACCATTCTGTGATTCTACTTCTAAGTGATGACCCAGTATTCTCATATTGTGTAAACTGGTTTCTTTTCTACTTCTATTCTCTAGCTTTGGTGTTTGTTGGCTTTATTTTCAAAGGTAGCTTACAATGAGTCTTGGGTTTTTTTTCTTGGAAGCAGCAAAATTTGTATTCAAGTAAGATGCATTCGTTCTGTTCTGAGTAAACATTCAACTAAAGTTCTGGAAATCCTGTTAAACAAACTACATTTTATAATCCTTTAATGCTTCTCCACCGAATTCCTTGGCACAAACTTCTGTTTTTACTCCTAGACCACTTTCCAATTTCTCTTCCTGCAGGTAGCCTCTGTGACAAAAAATGGCTTCTGCAAACACTGTAGACTGTCTTCAGAGCCTTTTGCTACATGAGACATACAGAGGTTATGAGCTTATTGTGTATATCTCTCCCCTTTGGTCAGATGTGAAGGGAGGTGGTAGAAACTAACCTGCCTCATAAAAACAGAGCTCCCTGGGTGCATGATGGCAGAGCTACAGCGGTGGAGTTGTTACAAGAGCAGATAGGCAGCATCAGTGTAAAGCTTCACGTCGCCGAATTCCGTCTTCTAGAGCAGCTAGTAGTGATGGTGGAGGGTGGAGTAGTAGAATGGGAGGGAAGGAAGGAGTGTGGAGTGGTGTTTTCACAGCCTATAGTGTACCCTACAAACAAAATTTAGAAAACAATAAACATAGTCTTCATTTTTGTAGGGTCTTACCCTTTAAAGACCTTTTTATTACTTAATAGTATCATATATTCTACTCTCTGTCTGTGCTGGCATTTTGTTTCTGAAATATTTGGGTACTGTGCATTTGCTCTAGATCTCAAGTTCTTCAGACAGCCTCTGCGATGGCTGCAAATATTGCAGCTTTTTGTTGCATCTCTTAATTTCTTTTTAGTAGGTTTTCCTTGTTTTTATACTGTTCTTTATTAATGATTACCTGCTACTAGAATGGTCTTTTCTGGAAGTACCTGTTCCTGCAAAGATGATGAGTCTGGGAATTCTGGAAACAGATCCTATATCTTTGTTGAGACCAGGGGAAGAGTTGCTGCTGAGTAGTAGCTTGCATCTTCTAATATAGCTGTCCCTGTTCTTATGCCAGCTTAGGGGTGAGTACTTAGGTTACACAGTAATACATTGCACAGAACTTCTATCTTGATGGGGGTGCTTTTTTTAATATAAACTTTTAAAGCCATTAGTCACAGTTATTTCTTCTCAAAAGATGGAAGGTTATTGAAACTGACATCCTGGAAAGATGTCAGATGCTTAGGAGCATCCCTGACACATAGTAGCATCGTGGTGTATTTCTCTTTAATTAAATTGTTTATAAAGGTGAGAAGTGCTGGTAAGCAGCATGGAGTACTGAAATCTTCTCATTCTTTGTACAGATCAAGTACAACACAGCTAGTGATGAAAAGAGCATGTGGAGTGTGTCTCTACTGACTTCTGTGGTGTTGCTTGAAAAAGCAGATTATTTTAGAAAGATGGGGAGGTTGATGTATGGTACCTTGCCTCACTTAATGCAGGTTATCTGTGCAGCGCTGATAACAGCTGTGCGTACTCTGGCAAGGTAGGAGCTTTCAAGGTGTGGGTCGTTGATGGCACGCAGGAATCAGCGGACAATAGGAGTAATTTGCCTGGCTACCTGTGCATATTCAGTTGGAAAACATATTTTTGAATAGCTTGTCAATTTAACACCCCTGCTTAAATTATGAATTCCCCGCCGTTTTCCCCACTGGTGGCAGCCTTGATATTGATGCAACTGTGACACTGTGTTCTTGCCGAGAGTAACTTATGAAAATCCAAGTGAGATGATAACGGAAGTATATAGCACAGTAACTCTTAACTTCCTTGGATGAAGATGTTACTGTCCTAGGTTTGTTGAAAGAAAATCTTTTTAATGCCTTCCTACGTGCCTGTTTTCTACACTTCAGTAATTGTTTAAGGTAGCGAAGTAAAGCTTTACTGACAGCTAATTTAGGGTCTGTATATTCCTTATTTGTACAAAAGACTTTAAATGTTTATCTCTTCTTTTTTCTTTTTTTTTTCCTTGAAGAAATTAAAATTTAGAAAGAGATTTGCCAAATAAAGAAGATGGGAGCAAATAGCAGCAGCATCAGTGAGCTTCCAGAAAATGAGTACTTAAAAAAATTATCAGGATCAGAGGCCATCTCCGAGAATGACCCATTCTGGAATCAGCTGCTGTCTTTTAGCTTTACCACTCCAACAAACAGGTAAGAGGATGCTTGTTGAAGAACTAAACTTTGATAATATATTTATAGAAGTGACAAGTCTGAAAGCAAGTGAGTTGTTATGTTAATTATTCCTGGTTTAGGTAGCAGGAGAATAAATGCCTATGTAAAATGGACTGTTGTTTCTAATTTTGGAAGCTCCTTCCACCACCTCTTCCCTTCCTGTGGGTTCCTGTCTTCATAATAGTTGTAGCTGCTATTCATTCTCCTGGTAGCTGGGAAAGATCAGAAGTAGGGTCTGTAGTGTTGGGGGGGAGCTTTTCTTTATTTCTTTTGGTTTGGGGTTTTTTGTTGTTTTGAGGTGCTTTTTTTTTTTTTTTTCTTTGAGAAAGCCTCTTCCGTTTCTGGAGTTGCTGTTGATTTTCTTAGTCTGTATGGCTCTCTTCCCCCTCCTCTTCGGCATGTTATCTCCATAAAAAATTATTCTAAGTATCTAAAATTCAACTTTTGCATATCTTTTCACTCTAGAAAGTGGTGTAGATATAAGCAGGATTAATATTTTTGCAACGATCCATAGCGCATCTCAGAAATATAATATATACAGAAATACTTCCATTAACCCAGGTCCATTGCGCAGTTCATTGGCCTGTGTATTGATTATCAGTCTTCTAAGAAAAATCTGATATTACTTAGTATTTTAAGTGTCACTTAAGCTGTTCTTGCAGTTTACAGTGTGACATGGTACTTTTCTGTCAGATGAATGTCTTATTGCCCCCTTTATTATTAGCAGCATTTCCTTGCGAAGGATCTGGCTTTTTGATAAAGGGTCATAATGGACTACATGTAATCGCTTGTGTAACAGGTTTAAATAGGCCACAATGTGTTACTGCTAAAATTGGGAACGCTTTTAATCTTTAATAAATTGGAAATGTGCTTAAGAGCTGTTCTGGCCAGTTTCGTTGGTGTCTTCCAATTATTTTTTTTATTCGTCAAAACAGAGCTCTTGTCAAAATAAATGGCAGTCAAATGGCTGGCTGTTTTTGTTTTTTTTTTCAGAAGGTGAAAAACTAGTGCGGATTTATAACTATGCTGAGCTCTTGAACCTTGAATATAAATTAGTGATGGAATGAAGAATGGAATACAATTTCTAGTGAGATGTAGTTTACCTGTTATGTGACTTACCTCTGTGCTGTGTCTTTTGCACAGTAGCTTCTGAAAGGCAGAGACACAGGTTTATTTTCATAACAATTAGGAGCTTATCTGGTAGATACTGTGTCTCATACTAGACTGCCTGTGAGTAAGTGACAGTTCACACAACTGGGACAGAGAATGGTTAATGTAAAAAAAAAAAAAAAAAAAAAAAAACCAAAAAAAAAACAAAAAAAAACCTCCCCCCCAAAAAAACCCCAAACCTAGGAGGCATTTACTAGGCGTTATTTTTGTAAAGAGTGAAGAGGAAGAAGGATTTTGGCTTCGTAGAGTGGTTAGAGTTGGAAGGGACCTTGAAGATTCTGCATGGGGAGCATAGCCAGAGGGTAGCAAGAAGATACAGCATTGTGAAGGGTTGTAAAGCTCGCAAAGACTGGTACGTAATTGGCAGTGGGTGAGGGAGCAGTCACTTTTTCTCTAAGATCCCTGAAGATGCAAGAATTATATATAGCCTACCTGTGACTACCAAGAAGGACAGTATTTTAAGAAGTCATATAATACCACCTTGTTTGTGTGTTTGTTTCTTTTTTTTTTTTAGGGGGAAATAGTTACGTATAAAACCCCAGCAATTTCTTTCAGTTATTCTACTGCTCCTACCTCCCCCAACCAAAATAAAGGAGTTTTTCCTAGCTTGCTTTGCAGCTTTTTTGTGTCTATTTCACAGTTAGATCCAGTGCAGAGTAAGTTTGCTTAAAAAAAACCCAAAAAACAAAAAAACAAACAATCAAACAAAAAACCCCCAAGAAACATAATTAAAAAACCAAGCAAACAAAAAAACATGATCCCAAAAGCAGGTTGCAAGTTTAATTAGCTGAACACCAGATGGTGCTCTTGCCTGGCAGCTAGAGGAGAGATATTTTTAGTAGCATCTTTTGTGCAGCTTAATAATTGGAAGGAAACAGAAATTTCCCATTAAGTTGCATCTACCTGAGAGAAGCATTTGACAAATGATGTCAGACGATGTTGGCTGCACGGCACCCTCAGCCATTGTCTAAATTGGATAACCTTGCCTGCAGGAACCGAACAATAGAGGTCAATGTTCATTTCTGAGATTGAAAGCTTGCAAAATATCAAGTTAACTCTGTTTTGTTTTAATGAGGCTTGAGTGTAGGTCATACTTTTGACAGGCGCAAGATGCCATTTTTTGACTGCTGGGGAAAGGAGCCAGTTTTCACCTGTCAAACAGGACACAATTTAAAGTTTTCTTCTCTTTTCAAATTATACTTTTTCCAATTGTGTGTTGCAAAATTAGTGTTTGTAGTAGGTGATTGCTAGCAAGTGTTATTGGGAGCCATATAAGTGCTGTGTGGGTTTTTTTTTTGTGGAGGTAGTTGGTGATACTTTAGAGTAAAAGATCTATCCTACTTCCTCGAATTTTTGCAAAGATGAGATTGATATGATCCCCAGGGAGAAAAGGGATATTTCTTTGCATGCTGCCTTGGATGTACTTCTGTTCTACATATTGTAGGGAGAGAGAAGGAGAAAAACATGAAAAGAGAAGGTAGGAGGAGGAGCAAACAAACAACAAAAAACCCACCCAAAACCCAGTGGGAGGTGGTGGGGCTGGGGTAGATTGCTTCCTTTCAGTGACAGATGCCTGACAGATTCACCTTGTTGAAATTTGAAATTCACCTTGAAATTTGCATCTGTGTGTATAGGTACAGTTTGTGGGGTGTTAAACACTTTTCCGTGTATGTTTTCTCTCTGGTGAGGAATATGTGAATAGCGCTTTGCTTTACAGAAGCTGTTCCGAATTTGTCCAGGTGCTGCTGATCACAGCTGCCAAAAGAAGATCTTTTGGGCTGCCAAGCCAGGTTGGGTCTTCTGAGGAACAATAGTCTTTTAATCCCCAAAATCAGAAGCCCAGGGCCTTGGCTTGAGAGTTGGTGAATTTACTGGCTTTCTGCTCTGAGAAGGATGAAGGTGTGATACCATGTCTGATCTTTTCATGGCACTGCTCTCTTTGCTCTGCTGTCTGTCTCCGTTTTCTTATGCTTTGCTTTTCTTGGCACTTTACTCTTTTTCTTTCCTTGTTATTGTTTTGCTTTTCTCCTGTCCCCCTTTCAGTTTGGTTGATCTCTTCCTCTATTCATCATTTCTCATCTTCCTGGTTCTCTCTTTTTGCTTTCTCTCCCCACCCCTACCCGATTGTCTATGTTAATCTCTCTTTGTGTTGTTGTGTGCATAGTTCTTAAGCATCGCTCTTTTACTCAGCTGTTTCTCCTTCACTGGGTTTATTTTTTCAGTCAGGTTAATTTTTACATCTCTGTCTCTGAAGAACACAAGGTAGTTTGCAGGGGGGAAATAAAATTTGCCAAATACCAATGCTGCTGACTCTGAAGGTGCTGTGTCTCTGTCAGCAACACTGATGCAAGGTACTCTTGCCCTTTCACTATCCCTTCTAGTGTTTATTTGGGTCTGCTGTGGGTTTAATCAGGAACTAATCTGTCTGAAAAACAACACAGCAAAAAAGTGTTTTTTTTCAGCCAAGTTAATTCCCTAGTGTGATTCATAGCATGGCACCACAAAACAATTCTGCCACAATGAGGGACTGATTNCTGAGCCACCCAAAAATGAAGGTGAGAGCACGTGGTCAAAGCAGAGCTGGCTGCTGGGAGTGTAATATTCTGCTTTTCTGGGCTGTTTGTTCTTCCTCTCATAACGTTGATTTTCTTAATAGTGAAGCAAGTATTAAGAGAGAATTGTAAGTGGGAGTAATTCTGGTCTGTGCATTCACAAACCCTGATTATGAATCAGCCTCAGTACTCGGAAAAGAGCTGATGGTAAATCCCTGCTCACTGCCCGTCACTCCCCTGGCATGAGCGATAGTAACAGCCAGAGCAAGTCTCGGGTATTTAGCAGGAAAAGCCGCTGGGGCCTTACACCATTTAGGAGTGGTAGGAGATAAGTAATATATGTATAGTAAAAGGAAAAGCTACCAGCAATTTCGTTTTAGCCTCGTGCTTTTCACTGTAAAAGGTGTATTGTGTTCTCTTCCATAAAGCAGATGCTGAGCAGGTAGAATCCCCTTGGGCTACAGAAGCGTCTGCTGAGAAATTTCTGGTTTCAGCCATTAGGAAGTACTTGGTTTAAATTCACACTCCTCCTTGTTCTTTTTTTTTTTCTTCATGAATCCTTATTTGTTGCACAGAATAGACTCATGGGAGCTGAATTAAAATCGTATAAAACCTCTTAAATATGCCACTTCCTACATTTCAAGTGGCTGACCTATCAATCTGCATACTTTTTGGCTATTGGAAAAATAAAATACGTCTTTTCTGGATGACTTTTTGAGTAGTTGTTATGAGCAAGAGCTGTGAGATTTACTTTGGAGTTTTAACTCTGGGTTTGGGCAGACGTTTGTGTTTGTCTGGCTCTCCTATGAGTTGCTACCAAGAATTCAACCTCCTCCTTAGCGGTGGTATTACAATTCTTTCCTGATGGAAAACTTAAAACAGAGTTAACTAACACAGAACTTGCTGAAAATCATGTGCTTGATATTTACTGTTCTGCTTTGTTCCTTCCCTGGAGTATTTAACAAGTCGCTGGTTCAAGAATAGCGTGCGTGAGCCTTTAATGGAAAGACATAAAAATGAGCAACTTTTTTATGTTGCCTTAATATGGTACATTTTTAAATTGGTACAATAAATTATATGCAGCTTTTTATTCTTTGACGTCTTTCCTCCAACTAGTCCATTAAAGTCAGCGTTCCCACAGTATGAATTTACTGAATGGGCTGATACTCCTGTTTTGTATTCAGTGGCAAAGAAAAAAGCTTTACTTAGAGGAAAAAACTGTCAGGAAAGCTACTCCCTCTTTTTTTTTTTTCTGCCCCTTTTTAGTGGGGGTAGTTGTCTGCTGTGGTTTTGGCCTTATTCTTACCGTAATAATGGTAGATGTCATGGTATGGGTATGTTTATAATTACAGTTTGTATGCAGAATACTTTCTCTTGCCATGTTGAGATGTTTTAACAGTAGTGACTGCTGCTTTGAAACCTCTCATATTGTGATGCCTTTAAAATAAAAGCAGATAAAACCATATTCTTCAAAGACAACTACTGTCAGGAATTAACTCTTTTATTAATTATGGTTTTGCTGAAGTCTATGGGACTGATTGTTAGTACATTTAAAATAAGGCAACTGAATTCAACCGTTTTAAAATAACTCCACTGATTATTTCCTTCTTTTTCTTTTTCCTCTTCATTTTGGAAGTAATGTTTTTTTACAATATATGCCAGAATAGCTGACCGCAGAATCCGGCTTTCTGGTAGTAGGAAGCCAGAAATAAAAATCTGCAGTCAATGAGAACTATGAAATCTTTTTCAGCAATAGACTGCTTAATTTACCATTCTTCCCCACCTCTACTGAAAAGATGCTTTCTTACAGAAAACTAACTCGCTGATGAAGAAACTCCTTGTACTATGATCAGTAACTACAAATACAAAGTGATTAAATACCAACAAAATAGAAAAAACTTGACATAAGATCATTTATGAAATGACAGAAGAGCAGTTTCAGCAAGACAAAACAGAATTTGTATTGTCTGAATACCGTTTCAATATTATTGCCTATGCATATGATAGATAACTCAAAATTTTCACTCTTCCTTGTGAAATATAGAGGCACTTCTGGCTCATGTTAGTATTCCTGCATGTGTGTGGCACATGAGAATTCAATACACAAATGGCATTTATATGATAGTACAGGTTTGAGGGATTGAACTTCTCTTTCAGGAAAAAGAGGTGACCTCTGATATCAGAGGGGCGGTATCTGAGCTTGCAAGTTAAAACTTAATTTTGATTTCTTCTCTCCCCTTCTTAGTATGGAGTCCTTATTATGGGGTGTAGCCATAGTGGTTGTGCTGTCCTCTCTTCTACAGAGGGGACAAGCAATCTCCCTTGATTGCTCTTTACTTCTGCTGCTGATGTGTGATACCTGGTCTTGCACAGATGCTTTCTGTATATAGGTGGGTTTGTAGTGACAATTTGTATGCAAAATAGGCTTACTGCTTGCTGTATTGAGCTGTTACAGCGGCAGTGATTATTGTCTTGTAAAACCTCTCATGTTTTGATGCCTTTAAAGCAAAGCAAGATAAAACCATTTTCTTCAAAGAAGACTGGGCTGTCAGGAAGCAAATTTCACAATTACTATTAATTATAGTTTTGCTGAAGTCTGTGGACCTACCCTCTATGTGTTAAAAAGAAAAGGCAAATAAAATAATTTCTGGCTTTTATAAAGGACTTTGAAAATCGTGGAATACTGGGTTGGAAGGGACCTCAAGGATCATCTGGTCCAACGTGGGACCAGAAAACGCTGGCCAGCAGATCACAGGATGAGGCAGGAATTCTTGTGAAGCCTGAATTTTTTTCCTAGAATGTGTGGGGAACCAATCCTGCGCTTCACACATTTGCTTGGATCTAAATGAGTCGGTCAGATCTGTGTGGTTAAATGTACTTTCCTTTGGATCCTTAGTGTTTCCCCCAGTGCTCACAACCTGTTTGAAATCCCCACACCAGGTGATACCTTTTGCTCGTGCCTGAGAAAAATTGTAGAACTGGTAAATATGATTGGGGTATGTACTGCTTTCCCCAAACCAAATGGTTTAGTTCAGGTAGTGCCGGTTAAAATACAGGATTACATGTACAGACTCACCCAGGTCACTCTGATCATTATATATTAAAGAACTGTGGCCTGAAGCTGGTGTTTGTTGCCCTGGGTGTGTGAACATCTTCCAAAGTGGTGTCTCCTCCATGGTAGGGCTTACTGGATGTTACTGGGGTGCCTGGGTTTCTCCTGGCGATGCTCAGCAGTGCCATCAGGCAGCAGGAAGGGTTTGCTTACCTTGCTGCTTAGTTATTGCTAGAAAGTGATAGTCTTTTTCTTGTTGAGAATGTGCTGAAGGTTCTCATAGACAAGGGGATATTTTACTCCTCCATCCCTAATGAATCTCTCTCCCATTTTTACATTCTAGAAAATACTGCCTTTCAGAAGCTTATTTTCAGCTCTGAAAAAGCGTAATTTTTATTTTCCCAGCTCTGGGTAGATAAAATTGCAGAGTGGAAAATGCGTGGGATGTTTTCCTTTTCTTTTCTGAAAGGTTGCGTTCTTCTGGATCCTCCCATAGGCACTTCATTACAATTAAGTGTAATATGTTGAAGGGGATCAACTGAAATGCATTTTAGACTTTCTTTGTCCCAAATAACGAGCTCCTAAAATAAATATCTATATATGTGTATGTGTATACACATATATTTGGCAACAAGGCAGTCTGTATTCCTTGGGTGAGGGTTTTGGGGGAGTATTGGAACTTTTATTTGGGATCAGTGCAGTGAAGCAGCTTCACTGTCAGTGCTTGCTCTTGTTGTTAGTGCTGAAAAACAGTTTGAATGCTACCAGTGCTCTGTGGATGAATGAAAGGACGGATGTTTTAGCGTTAGGTTTCCGCTCCTATATTAATTCATTAACCAAATGTTGTCTCCACAGGGATTATAGAGCGAAGTCAATACCATAGCTGGTTGTAGCATTTCTTTTGTGCCACCTTATGAATCTTGGCTCTGTCTTAAGTGTTAATGTAATATCTCCTGTCTTCATGACGTGCAAAAAAAATATGCAGACAGGTTTTTCCATGTCTCTCGTTTCCCTTTCCTGTGACGTGAAGGAAAGAAAGCCACTGCTAAGCTTTGCCCCAGGTACCTGGGAATGGGCTGCTATTTTTGTAGCCCCCCCACTATACTCTCTCCATGAATCCATCCTTGAGGATGTAGCAGTAGTGTTACTTCTGTTGAGTGTAAGAACGCTGTGTGTGTGTGTGTTGGGACAGTGTTGTGCTGTAGTTCCTTCTCACTAGCTGCTTCTATTAAGTGAACTCAAATTTTGCCGATATTGTTGCCAAGTCTTGAAGATGGCAAAATTCAATTCCGAGTTCTTGTTGTATGAGTGAGGGGGTGTGGGATGTAGTTAATTTTTAAGCATTAAACTTCATTTTGGTAGGAAAAAGAATGACTCAAGTGTTAAAAGCTTTGCTGGAGATCTGAAGGTCTTGCTTGCTTTGCTTTATCCTTGGAAGCTGTGAGTTAAGCAACTCTGTGGAATTTGTTTGAGGACTTTGTGTGTTTTTTAATAACTCAAAGGGAAGAAAAAAACAAACTGTAAGAATGCTATACTTTAAAACATAACTGCTTAGAAATTAGGGGAGAAATGAACCATAATTAAAAGCTGAATGTCTGCATGTTCAAATCCTGGAGCAATTACAGTAATCACTCAGGCTGTATTACGCAAGTCCCCAGCATCTTTGGATAGTGGGAGGTGGGTCACGTTGTGTGGGATTGCAGTTATTCAGTACCTAAGAACTCTCTAGTCAGTTGGTGTCCAATATAATATTCACCCTGCCTGTCAGCTCGCAGGAAGGAATACATCCTGATGACAAGCAGCCAGCTGGACACATCTAGGAGTGTGTTTTTTTTTTTTTTTTTTTTTAAAAAGAGTGCAAAAAGTCCTTGTTTCATATAGACTTAGAAAACTCTGTTGTCTGTAGTTGCTGGAGGGGTCTTGTAGCTTTATACCATTTGTTTTTAATTACTCTTTGTGTTTCTAGCACTGGAACAAGACCACCTTTGAGACTGTCTAATGTTTTTAAAGTGTACGTGAAAGTGTAAGTTTGTAAGTTTGTTCATTCTGAAACTTATGCTGCAAAGCAATTTATAAGGGAGGAAAGAATGCTCATATTTGGTATCAAAAAAACCAATCTGCATAATCTAAAGTTGTCTTAGGATATTCAGCTGTAGGTGAAGAGCTGTCTCTGCTGTCAGCTTTTTATACAGTGAATTATTCTGATATACAGGAAAATTTGCAGGCATCTTAAAATTTAATTTGTCTGATGTCTCTCTCTTGAAGCATTTCCTATTGAAAAGTTTTGAAATAATTCTTTTGGCTGCTTTTTCTACCAATATCCTTACCTCCTCTTCTAGCGCTCAGGGGTTTGGGCCCAGCTCAGACAAACTCAACAGCTTCCAAGAGCACGGCTCCACATGGGTTTTCAGCAGCGCAGCTGGTTTAGGGGCTTCCCACACAGCACCACAGTTAATCTCAGGTTGATGCAACAGTTCTTAAGACTGCTGCACACTGGATTACCATTTAGATTTAAAAACAGAAAGAAGGGGGACTGTTTCCCCCACCCCTGCCTTTTAGAATGTCGCTGGCAGAGCTGCAGGTAGTTGCCAAGATGGGACTGAGCAGGTGGGATAGAGAGTGCATGCGGTACCATGCCCTTTTTGTCTTCAGTCTCTGATGTTTTTATATAAATCAGGGTACTCATCAGAAAACTTAATGCTTGGGAAGCAACAGCGACTTTGGCATTCTAATTATGGAAGTATTAAGTTTTGCAATATTTTTATAGGAGAGGAGTGCTTCAATGGAGGCCATACCACTGACTTTTATAGGCTTAGTTACTATTCAGGTTTCATTATGCTGCTGGTTTCCCATTTCTTCTGAGGATGGTGATTTTCATACTTTTAATGACAAGGGAGTAGCTGCATGAGCTCTGTAATTGTTCAGCCTATATAACATAGTATGTTAGGCCTGCAAGCATTGAACTGTTGGGGTTTTGTTGACTGACTGTTGATTTGGGGAACTTAGGAAGGACTGCCTTTCATGTAGATCAGACTATATGTTAATTGAGGCTGCATAGAGGCTGTACAATCTTCTCCGATATCCTGAGCAGTAGTGTCTGTAGCGTTCGGACAAAGGGTAATGTTTTTAAACAAAGAGGGGAGATTCAGAGTAGATAAAATGAAAAAATTTTTTACCATGAGGATAGCGAGAACACTGGAACAGGTTGCCCTTTAGGTGTTCATATTGGGACACCTTCATATTGCTTAATGTGGCACCTGATTATTATTTCTCTTTTTTTCTGCCCATCTGTTAAGGAAATATCTACTTCCCATGTATCCTTCTGTTTTGTTTTCAAGGATCAGTTACTCTGCTGGTAGGTTTGTAGTGATAGAAGTATATAAATGTCTTTTTATGTGTTTGACCCAGCTGGTGTTTACTTTCAGTGGTTGTTGGCAGGTTCTGCTTTAGTGCTTTATTGTTCTTTTCAGCTGATGGTTTTAATTGAGGTATACCAACAGGCAATTAATGAAGTTTTGAAAAATTTGGTGTATCTAATGCGATTGTGATTGTTGCATTAATATAATAACTTCAGTTAAAGGAAAGTGGTCCTTAGCTTGAGTTCAAATGTCAGGTTGAGGGTTCTCTAATTTATGCTTTTTAAAAAGATGTTATTTCGTGTGATAGTTCCTGTAAAAAAAAAAAAAAAAAATCAAGTTCTTTCTGTAGGCTGCTGTTCTATGTGTATTTTCGGTGGCATCAAGCTAAGAATGGCAGCATTGGATCATTAAAGGTTGGACTAGATGACTCCTGAGGTCCGTTCCAACCTGGTATTCTGTCATTCTGTGATCGAAGCCACAAATGTAGTAGTAACACAAATGATGTCACTACATCATTTCGCTTTGACAAACAATTCACTTTTGAATATTAGTTTCCTGGTTTATTGTAGCTGTGCTTCAAATGCATGTTGTACTGCCTCGTACTAGGATGACCGAGCACTGGAATGGGTTGCTCAGGGGGTTGTGGAATCTTGTCCTTGGAGATATTCAAAAGCCACTTGGACGTGGTCCTGGACAACTGACTGTAGGTGGCCCTGCTTGAGCAGGGAGGGTGGACAAGATGGCCTTCAGAGGTCCCTTCTCACCTCAACCACTCTGTGCTTCTGTGATAACTATGTAAACCAGCTGACGGATTGGTAAAATTAAGTGCTTCATAGAAAAGTTTCACTGCTCTTTTGTAATGAATTTTCAATTTGAGTACAGGAACCAATTGCTTATGTAACCATTTCTATTTTCTTTCCCCCTTTCCCTAGTGCTGACTTAAAGCTCTTGGAAGAAGCCACAATCTCAGTCTGCAAGTCTTTAGGTGAGAAATTGTGACATCTTAACTTTATTCCATGTGGTGTATCAGAAAAATTAAGAAACGGCATCCATGTCTTTAATATACTTCACTCTACTTGTAGGTGTTCCACTACTAAGATTACAGTAGTGTAAAGAGTGTGTTTATATATATCCCAAACTTTCAGAAACTTCCATCGTTAACTGTTTTGTAGAACTTAAAATGACTGAAAGGTTTAAAACAAATAACTCCATCCGTACTACCTCTTTTTCCCTCTGCCCTCGAAGCTGGTCGTTAAGGGGAAAGAACTAATCAGAGGACAAAAGGAAGGGATAATATAAATGTTATCAATGATGTTTCAAGAAAGTAAAAGCTAGTTGTGAAAACCTGCCTAGTTTTCTGACAGAAGACAATTGTGCTGCAGACAAGTCTTGGATTTGGGATATTTTAAATCTAGGATGAAAAGTATGTTTAGAGAACAACTATGGAGTAGTAAAGCATGTACTGGAGAATCTTAAAAGAAAAACAGCAGCTGTACAGAAGAACAGACAGATGTAGAAATAGTTAAGACATTGAAATTTGGTTTCATTCTGTATATTGTTTGAGCTAAATAGTGTCAAGTTATGCATACTATGTAATCATATCTTATTTTTTCCTCATGTAGTTGAGAAGAATCCTCGAACAGGAAACCTTGGGTCGTTGATTAAAGTCTTTCTTTCTAGAACCAAAGAGTTAAAAATTTCAGCAGAATGTCAAAAGTAAGTACCCGGAAAAAAGCTGTGTAGCCGTTTCACTTCTAAAATGTTGCTTTTGCCACTAGCTCTTGAGGGTTTTTTTTACTTTGCTAGTTAACACGATCACTGACCAAAACTTAGAATTATCTGAAAGCGTTGGTTGAAACAGAACAAGTATCTAGCGCTTTTCCAAACACAGAAGATTAAGTGTACTAGGTAAGTAGATTGCTGGGGAAAAAAAAGTCTTTGTATTCATCCTGTGCGTTACAGAAACGTTTGTGCACAAGTGGTGTAACTTCTGGTTACTACTGGTTTAGAGCTGTTTAAAAATCACCTGACCTCTTTAGCTAAATCTTAGTGTGAGACAGTATTTTATCTTGGAAATATTTTAAATTGGCTTGGATTTGAACACAGACTTCTATATAAAGACATCGCTTTCAAATCATGCAACTGCTGTTGGTTTTGTTTGCTTCCCAAGAGGTTACGCTTGCAGCATGTGTATAATTTTTCCAGGAAGCTGTAGTTATTCCCCCACACCCATAGGCAAATGTCAAGTTCTCATCACATCTGGGGTTTCAGAAAAGAAGGCTTTCTTTAATGCTCCCTTGCTCCCAGGACTGCCCTCAATCTTTTGGCTTGTATCTGGAGAAAGAGGTTATTCCTGCCTGGATAGCTTCTGCTGCTTCAATCGAAAGATACCTTGAAAATACAGCTTCAAGCAAGAGCTTGACTATGCTGTTGTATGGACTTACCAGCAGCTGCTTATTGGGACTCAAGAAGATGTAACGAAGCTATATTCCCCTTGCATTCAGAAAGCTTGGAAAAACATCTGTGTTTTGCATGGAAAAATCTTGCTACGTTATGCTCCCGAAGTCCATAAATGCTTACGGTCATCTGAAGGCTGCCTGACTGGGAAAAGTGCTAAGGTTCAGGGAGCCAGAGTACCTTTCGTGTCGATCGTGTCGAAGCTGTAGGAAACACTCAAACGTCTGAGTGCTTTGAGTCCGTAGTATCTAGAAGCATTTAGAAGTATGCTGAGCCATCTAGTGAGCTCTGCCAAGAGTGATACTTCTGGCAACTGTGGCATTTTTAACGATACAAACATAGCTAGGAATAAGACTGTATTCTCTTGTATTGGTGGATGAGAAGCTCAACATGAGTGGGCAATGTGTGATCGCAGCCCAGAAGGCCAACCATATCCTGGGCTGCATCAAAAGAAGGGTGGCCCACAGGGCGAGGGAGGGGATTCTGCTCCTCTGCTCCGCTCTGGGGAGACCCCACCTGGAATATTGTGTCCAGCTCGGGGGCCCCCAACATAGGAAAGACATGGACCTGTTGGAGCAGGGCCAGAGGAGGGCCACAAAAGTGCTGTGAGGGCTGGAGCCCCTCTGCTGGGAGGACAGGCTGAGAGAGTTGGGGGTGTTCCGCCTGGAGAAGAGAAGGCTCCAGGGAGACCTTATTGCAGCCCTCCAGTACCTAAAGGGGGTCTACAAGAAAGCTGGAGAGGGACTTTTTACAAGGGCATGTAGTGACAGGACGAGGGGGAACAGCTTCAGACTGGAAGAGGGGAGATTTAGATGAGATATGAGGAAGAAATTTTTGACTTAGAGGGTGGTGAGGCACTGGAACAAATTTCCTAGGGAGGTTGTGGCTGCCCCATCCCTGGAGGTGTTCAAGGCCAGGTTGGATGGGGCTTGGAGCAACCTGGGCTGGTGGGAGGTGTCCCTGCCCGTGGCAGGGGGGGTGGAACTGGATGATCTTCAAGGTCCCTTCCAACCCCAACCATTCTATGATTCTCTTGGGGGAAGAAAAAAGTACCACTTTTAAATACATTTCCAGTTTGTTTGCAGTAGCATCAATGGAAGATTCCCTGCTTAAGTGCTTTGGCTTTTCCTTCCTCAACTGTAGGAACACCTTTGTCTACTCTGGTGTATATTTTCTTGTGCATTGTCGCAGGTTAAGTGTTACTAATTCTTGTTTGTTTCTGCTTCTTTTCTAGCCACCTCTTTATTTGGCAGGCTCACAATGCACTGTTTATTATTTGCTGTTTGTTGAAAGTATTCATCAGTCAAATGTCAGAAGAGGAGCTGCAACTTCATTTTACTTACGAGGAGAAAGCTCCAGACTCGTACGGTAGGTATACACTAGTGCTAGTGAAACAAATAGCCCACAAGAAACTGAAAAGTTCTGATGTTTGTAGATGTGGCACTAAAGACATGGTTTAGTGGTGAACTTAATAGCTTTCGGTTAATGGTTGGACTTGATGATCTTAATGTCCTTTTCCAACCTAAATTAACCTATGATTCTATGCTTTTTTAGGACTAGCAATCCCAAGCTTTGCTTTAAAACTACAAATGAAGTACCAATGAGGTTACATAGAACATATTTACTGTTCAGGATAACTTGAGAGATTGAAAGTATGTAGTCAATAATACAACTGACTGACTTCCTTTTGGGGTCTGAAGTAATGTCTGAAGTCAGTGTAAACCATCTTCCTTTGTATCACACGTGTCAAAGACAACACCTTCAAAATGTGATGAGAGCTTTTAATAACATATTTACTGTCATCTTCTGCTAGAATTAAACATTTATTAACAAGCTGTTGGCATGTTACAGGTAGTTACAGCAAAATAGACCTCTTCTAGAGCAGGGTTTAAGTTGTTTGGTTTATTTTTTTCTTTAAAGATTTGTCTTAAATTTAACAGGGTCATTTATTTACAAACTTAATTTGGCTATTTTTTTAAACAGTTGTTCAGAAATGATGTTGTAGACTTACCTTAGCTTTAGTCATTTTCATACAGTTTGAAAGGTGGTAATGGTCCTTTTCTGAAGACAATAGAATTGGGGTGAAGCTGACCACATAATGCTGTAGGAATGGTGGTGTTGCAGTTATTTAGTGTTTCTTTTCACGTATGTTTCATAAACCAGCAGCACCCAGGGAGTGGAATTAATGCAATTTGGGGGAATCTAGTGAGGGAAGATCACGGTACTATGATTAGAACTGATCCGTTGAAAAGGCAACTGCTAAAATTTAATTAGTGGGCAGTAGTTCATACAGGAGTACAGGAAAAGTCAAAAGAACTTAGGCAGACTTTTCAAAAACAAATGGACCTCTAGGAAATGGAGCACATATTACACAAGATGAAAGATGGCAGTGAAGATGCTCAAATAATCTCCCTCTTCTCTTCCTGCTTATCCGGTCCTTCTTTTTGAATGTGACTAATGTGAACGCGTTCAAAATCAGTTTGATTACAGCAAAAAGAAAGTCGTAACACTGCCTGCCACAAATCTTTGTGTAGTGCCATATCAAGATGCTCTTGCAGAACACATGATG
Source organism: Ibidorhyncha struthersii (assembly GCA_013398815.1). NCBI lineage: Eukaryota > Metazoa > Chordata > Aves > Charadriiformes > Charadriidae > Ibidorhyncha > Ibidorhyncha struthersii. The sequence goes on from VZSZ01006627.1 coordinate 53,367, forward strand.
GGTAACACTGGCTCTTGATTTCCTTTGCTTTGTTGTAAAGCTACTGTTGAGTTTGTAACTGCCTGTTGTTCATTGCATAAAGCCAAAAATGGTCTGGCAAAAAAGGGTTGGTATCAGAATGCGAATACAGTGCCAGTGGATTGTGGAAGAACAACCCAAAGTACCTGAACGTGGATTTCCCTCAATAGTCAGTCTGGCGAGGACCTGCGTTGAGAATGCCTGATAGCTGCTTGCTCATTGAATAGTGACAACTGTTCATTAAAATCTATTTAACTCCTTGCTGCCTGCCGTTGCTCTGGGCAAATCAGACTTCTGTTGCCGAAAGATTCAAGTGCTACTTCCCCTGGACTCGGGCACTGGTGAAGCCCCACCTCGAGTGCTGTGTTCAATTTTGGGCCCCTCACTGCAAGAAAGACACTGAGGTGCTGTAGTGTGTCCAGAGAAGGGCAACAAAACTGGTGAGGGGTGTGGAGGACAAATCTGATGAGGAGCAGCTGAGGGAACTGGGGGTGTTCAGCCTGGAGAAAAGGAGGCTGAGGGGAGACCTTATCGCGCTCTACAACTATCTGAAAGGAGGATGTAGCCAGGTGGGGGTCGGTCCCTTCTCCCAAGGAACAAGGGAAAAGAGGAGGTGTCCTCAAGTTGTGCCAGGGGTGGTTTAGAATGGATATTAGGAAAAATTTCATCACAGAAAGGGTTGTCAAGCATTGGAAAAGGCTGCCCAGGGAAGCAGTGGAGTCGCCATACCTGGAGGTATTTAAAAGATGTGTAGATGCGGTGCCGAGGGACATGGTTTAGTGGTGGACTTGGCAGTGTTGGGTTAATGGTTGGACTTGATGATCTTAGAGGTCTGTTCCAACCTAGAGAATTCTATGATTCTATGGTTTAATGTATTTAAACTGTGATGAGTAATCTCCAGGAATGAAGTCAGCTGATGGATGTGTTAGAGAGTAACACCTGCTTGTAATAGGATATCACTGCAGACTGCCGTTGGGTTTGTACTTGGGTTAAAAAAATGCCCACCTCTTGCTTCAGTGACATAGTGTAGCACAGTAGAATGGATGGAAAAGCTGAGATGTTTTGTTAGCTTGAACCCCTGCGATCTTTATTCCTCGCGCTGGGAGTGCCTCACAGTGTGGTATGAAAAGTGATTCTTGTCACTGGGGTCGATCCATGTTTATACCATGTCTAGTAGCACTCGACTGTAATTCACAGTGACATTTATTAGCGATAATTTTGTGCATATTGATGGCAAATGTACTTAGCAATTATCTTTGAGCAGATTGTTCGCTGGATGTTCTTGATTAGGAAGGTAATTGTGTGTGGTCTGCTGGTGAGAGCAGGGGATGGAGGCAGGAAACGAGCTCCCCCTCCTCCTCCTTTACTCTCGCCCATCAGCCGCAGCTCCAGTCCGCTGCTGCTTTTGACTTGGGTTTCCACTTGGAGATGGCTCTTTGTGACCTTCTTCAAGGTGTTGAGGTTCATAACGTGCTGCCTTTACATAGCCATCGTTTGTTTTGCTCCTAACAAATATTCACATAGGATTTTTTAAATATATATTGAGTATAAGAAAGCGATTGCCTCCCTGTAGCTTTTATACTTATTTATAGGAAAAGTGAAGCATCGTTAACGGAGTGTAATAAAATGCTGTTGTGTTTGGGCCTGTTAAAGTGAGCAGAAAAGATGAAATGTTTTTTGTTTGTGTTTTCATAATTAAGTGTACCTTTCTTGAAATTTTTTTTTCTTTGCAAACTAGACCATGCCTTGCTATTGTGAAGTTTACACAGATTTATTAGTTCTTTTACTCAAGTTTTGCATACTTAACAATATCTTTGGTGGCCGTGCTTTTAAAAAATTAAGTTGTTCTTTGTTGTCCTTGCTGTCTTTCCATTGCCCAGAGCTTGATATTATTTCACTATTTTTCAATATCAAGCGTGATAAAACAAGCTTTATACAGTACATCACTATATTAATGATACAATGTAAATAAAATATGCATATGGATGGATAAAGGCCTTAATATGGTGTCTGGATATTTGCGTATTTTCATAATAAATAGCTGGTGAGTAGTTACTATAAAGAAGAGTACAACCAACAACACAAACAACCTCTCTCTCTCCTGTGATCTGTTTATGCCTTGTTCAGTCTAAAGGGTAACCATTCTTTTCAGGATTATCTTAAATCACTGCGTGGTGGTGTTTGTTTCCCTGTTTAAACTATAAGCATCACTTTTTTTTTTTCCTTTCCAGTGGGAGAATATATCCCAGAACTGTGTTCTCTGAGTTTAAATATAGCACCTGGGGACTCAGCATGCACAACTAGTGCCAGCACGTCAGTCTGCTCACGCTGTAGTCAGTCAGAGCATCAGCAGCCACTGTGCCATATTCACTGCGTCAGGCAGAAACGTATAGTGTATGATGGTAATAATGTATGGAAAATATCCTTGTCACTGGCTACTCAGCAATGTGTCTTGTATTTTAATAGGTTATATATGGTATAGCTGCTATTGTTTGGTTAGCATTTTTATAACTGGCTTATCTGGAAGAATTCTCCTCCCAGATTTTGCAATTCATGGGCTTTCACTCTTTCTGAATGTCCGATTTGTGCTTTTCCTTGCTAGACTGTGTTTTAAGCGCGGAAGAAAGCTGTGCAGTTGTGCTTTGGACAGGCTGGAGAGGTGGGTCTGTGCAAATGTCACGAGGCTTAACCAGGCTAAGTGCAAGGTCCTGCACGTGGGTTGGGGCAATCCTATGCACAAATCCAGGCTGGGTGGAGAATGGATTGAGGACTGCCCTGAGGAGAAGGACTTGGGGGTATTGGTTGATGAGAAACTCAACATGAGCCGGCAATGCACAATCGCAGCCCAAAAGGCCACCGACATCCTGGGCCGCATCAAAAGAAGCGTGGCCAGCAGGGTGAGGGAGGGGATTCTGCCCCTCTGCTCTGCTCTGGGGAGACCCCACCTGGAATACTGTGTCCAGCTCGGGGGCCCCCAACATAGGAAAGACATGGACCTGTTGGAGCAGGGCCAGAGGAGGGCCACGAAGATGCTGTGAGGGCTGGAGCCCCTCTGCTGGGAGGACAGGCTGGGAGAGTTGGGGGGGTTCAGCCTGGAGAAGAGAAGGCTCCGGGGAGACCTTAGAACAGCTTTCCAGTATCTGAAGGGGGCCTACAAGAAGGCTGGAGAGGGACTTTTTACAAGGGCATGTAGTGACAGGACGAGGGGGAATGGCTTCAAACCGGAAGAGGGGAGATTTAGATTAGATATTAGGAAGAAATCTTTTACTGTGAGAGTGGTGAGGCACTGGAACGTGTTGCCCAGGGAAGTTGTGGCTGCCCCATCCCTGGAGGTGTTCAAGGCCAGGTTGGATGGGGCTTGGAGCAACCTGGGCTGGTGGGAGGTGTCCCTGCCCATGGCAGGGGGGCTGGGACTACGTGATCTTCAAGGTCCCTTCCAACCCAAACCATTCTGTGATTCTGTAAAATGGGGTTATTGAGGTTTTTCCTCCTGCACAAAGTGCCAGGTTGTTGTAGCCTAACATTATAAAGTTGTAGTGAACAAATCGCACAGGATTGAGTCCCTGCTACAGCACTGTTTATGGATTTCCTTCAAGAATAGTCAGACTATTAGAAGTTTGTTCCTTTTGTCGGTTTTCAGATGGTTCTTTAGCCCAGGAAGTACAACTGTTGCCTCTTCATCCATAATTGGGGATTTGTGAGCAACAGTGGAGAATATTGCAGTTTTGATGGTAGGAAAGAAAATCCTTATAGAAACTGAAACCGTATGCTTCAAGATTCAGCTAAAAATTCCTGATAAATCCTAAACTGGATTTGGCATATGCTGATCTGAAGCTGGAGTTAGTCTTGCTAATATAGATCATTCATCTTTTGGTGAGGCTTCCCCCGTCTGTATCCCATAATTTCTGCACAGTCTTTAACTGTATTGTGATTCAGAGGTGTGATAGATGGGCATATGCTGCGTATTGTATTCTAAATCAAACCATCAATTCATTTAACCTATTCCCTGACTGTATTGGGTGTATTATCACAAATAAGAGGACATAGAGGAGGGAATAAATAACAGTACACTTACTGCAGCCCTTAAATGATTTAATGAGTGTTCAGCTATCATATAAAGGAAATAAGGGGTGGCAATTAGTTTACGTACTCATTATTAACACTCTTAATGGAAAGTTGGGAGCTTTTGAGAGTGTTCAGAGCTGAAGATGAAACCACAAAACCCAAAGAAGCTTTAAGCCTGCTGGTTGTGTGATGAATTGAATGAATGAGGCTTTAGGTAGTCTTTTACAATTAATGAATTATTTCATTACTGGTGTCCAGCTTCTGTGCTATCTTAAAGGTCCCTTCCAACCTTAATGGTTCTGTGATTCTATGAACAGGGCAGAAAAAGAAGTCGCATATAAGGTGAGGCTATAGCTTGCTATGCCTGAATATTTTATTAACATGGGGCACATTCAGCTGCTACAGCAGCTCAGATCAGGTCGTGGCAACATTGTAGTTAAGTTCTTGACAAGAAAGACTGTTTTACTGTCTGTTAGACACTGTATCATGGCCAAGGATGGAGCTGGGCTGGTTTTACTAGAAGTGGAGTCTTCTGGACAAGCCATTAAATATTATTATTATTTTTATGTTTAAAAAAAAACCCTACCCAAAAAGAAAATTAAAAAAAGAATCAACAAAGCCCAGAATACCAAAACATCTCCAAAAAACCCCATAATGAGAGTAATCCACACGTTTGAGGACTTAAATGTGGCTGATGAGAAACGGGGCTTCAGCATAACCGGACATTTTTAAAACTGTGTTTGCAGTTCCTTGTGCTGTGGGACAGAGTTTTGAAGATGCACCTATGATTCCTCTCTCTGCAAGTCTGCTCTAATCTTATCTGCACAGATTCACCCTTTACTTATTTTTCCCCAAGGCTTTACACGTGTCTTTGATCCAAGTATGTGATCTATTAATGTGAATGAGTATTGTGTGTATTGTCTCTATCCTGCTATTGAAAAAGGCATTGTTTATGAAAACACATAGTGTTCTGTGTTTATAGCTCTCTCTCACGTTATAGATTTGGCATGCGTCCGCCTCATTGTCTTGGCAAGACAAGAATTAAACAAGAATGCCTGCGCCCCAATGGGGAAAAGGATACATTAATTATTGTAGCTGAATGACATTGATTACAGCAATTAAGCTTTTTTTTTTTTAAAGAAAAATGGCTTGAGAACAGAGCAGGAAAGACTAACATCTTCCATTCTACGTGATTGTGCTCACCAATATTTTCTTGCTTTATTTTGAATATATTGGGGTTGGAAAAGCCCTCTTTCATATTCAAATAATATTATTATCTCTTCAAATGAGTTGTGTATATAGCAAGGTGTAAGAAATTTATATTCTTAAAATGCACGCACTTTACTTTTGTTTTTAATCCTTGTTCCTCTCTCCTCCTCCCTTTCCTTAATTGTCAAGAGAAAAATGAGGTACCTTTTGGGTAATTGCTCGGTAAGCATTTTCTAGATTCAAAAAACTTTAGGAAACTGTCACGTTCGAGTTACTTGAGAATATGTTATCTGGGCTTCATTATTGGCAGCAGTTTCTGTCTAAGGTTAAATACTCCTAACAGTTCTTGGTTTTTACTAACAGGAGCTGCATTGTGTTACTCGTGGGGGATTCTATATAAAGGAAACCACGTTTCCGTGATAAAAAACTGATTTCCTCTAGAATGTGCAGTTCACTAGGTGACAATTTTTAATGTGTTTTTAATAAACCGATTGTGGAAAGAAATAATTTTGCTTTATTGTGAATATTCCCTCTGGGGTGCTTCTTAAAATTGAGTTCTGGATTTAAGAACAGACTTGAGTTAAACAGAGTAACACCGCCATAACCTGGCTATAATGTTGTGTTTATTGCAGGACGTATTTATTTGAAAAGATAAAATAAATAAGCATTTGGGTAATGATTGTGCTACGATACTGTAATGCCTATTGGGTAATGCAGAGGGAAAAACTACGCCTGCTTTTAGGCCATTCAACACTATAAAACCCTACACTGCTTTGTGCTGTTGGTTTCTCTCTATAATTTTAGTTCGAAAACATAAAAAAATCCTAATGAGCTAAGAAATTTATCTTCTAGTTTTTTAGTATTATAACTTCAAATGGTTTAATAAGCTTTTTCCTCAGTATGTCTTGCAAGTCTTTTAAAAAATTGCGCTGCTAATGTAAAATACTACTGGTTTTATTGCTTAGTTGCATTTTAAAATAACTTTTAATCATTCTGTGCATTTTGTCACACTGTGTATGAGTAGAAAATAAATTTTGCTCACTTCAAATGCACTTTGGAAATCCATGAATCCTTACTTGTCACTGGGATGTGTAAAACCTCTTAAATAAATACGTATCCATGAAAAAATAGTGTGTAGATTTAATTGCTCAGGAGCAGCAGTGATGTGCACAGTAGGCTGCGTTCATTTGGCAGGTCACAATTTAGAATGTTGTTCAGTGTATGTTAGATGAATGAAACCGTTTTCTGTCTGTCTTGGCTTATTCTTTGTATTAAAAAAAAAAAAAAAGGGTTGGGAAAATATGTGAAGTGCAGGGGATTTTGCGAGGAGACTTGAACTGTGGACCAGTGAGAAGTTGCTAGCGGTCAGTTCAACTCTTAGGAATAAACCCGTGTAATGTGAACTTAGGGAACTGGTATGGTAAAGTAAGGTTTGATGTGCTTACTATTAGCATATTCCTACAATACCAACATCTCATTTAATTTATCCAATTGTCCTTAGTTATTTGTTTAATATATAAAAGGCTTAGCATCACCATTTTCTCTGGTGATAATCCTGAGTGCCTTCTATTTCAGGGAAGAGCGCCATCTCCTTAAACAGGCAGAATTTTTCTTTTAGTGTTTGTTCCTTAATTAAAATAGTGATGGTCTGGATTTACATGTTTAAGTCTTTGCTTTCTTTTGGTATTTGAAAATCCAGAAAACCTTGTGTTCGCTTCATTTCAGGAACAGAGTGCGAAGACCTCATAGAAGAGTTGCTGTGTTGCCTCATCCAGCTCATTGTTGAAATTCCCCTCTTGTAAGTTGGCTCTTTTTAGTTTTCAGCCTCCTTGTTTAAACTGAGCATTGGAGAGAATATAAAACTTTGAGTGATGGGGTTATAATGTTTAAATATTTGTATTTGAGTGGTCCATGTGATGGTGCAGTACTGATAGTGATAACCTGCTGCCGGTACCAGCCCTGGGAAGAAGTACGTGGTCAGCATCTCACTTCTGGTTCAAACCATCACGAGAAGTTATCCTGTTTTATTTTGTAGGTGCTTAGACATTTGTTTTCAGGTACCTCTTTCAGCAAACAGTTAGTTACTGCTAACCTCTGGCTGGAAATGGTCGTGGGGAAATGTACGAGGAAAGGTACATTGGAGGTGTCACTTCATCTGTGGGGGATGCAGCAAGGTGCAAACAAAAGTTCCTCTTCTGCAGTTGTGTGGGGTTTTGAACTGCCCATGCATTAAATAAGTCGTTATTTAATACTAATTTATGAAATACCAGTGAATTGAAGAAGAGAGAAGAGAAATGACTAAGTGGAATGTTTCTGTAGATCTCCACGTTTGCTTACGTGGCTTTTTTCATGCATCTGCTGTATTTGAGAGATGTTGGTTCCGCATCCTATTGGGATACATATCACGAAACATCAGTATTATATGAAGGAGAACGTACTTTGTTCTTTGGAAATAAAAATGTTTTTCCACACCTGTCCTGATAAGTTTTAACTTCTCTTTTCCCCAAGATAAACTTTACCGAAGATAGTGTTAGCAGTATCTTTTGTGTTAAATTGCATTGTAGACTGTGCCTAAAATGTAGTGCCCCAATTAAAGCATCACGGCTTTGAAAATTATCTATTATAGTGTAGTATAGAGCTCTGCTGATGATTTAGTTTTTGTGCTTTGGATTGTTCTTTTGGTTGGAAAGCTGACAAAGATGCAATAGTTTTTGAAACATTGCTCTCATTAAATACAACTCTGTCAACGTTACATGAGGGATCGGGTAGGTAGTGTGTAATGAATTAGTGATATGATTTAGAGTGGCATTCTGCAAAGCTTGTCAGGACTTCCTGGAACAGATACACTTTTTGTTTGGAGCAGATTAGAGGAAGTACAAAGGGGTGAAAGGACTGCGATATATGGGCAAGTTCATAAATCCCGCAGGGTTTTATTTTTCTTTCTTGGAAGTCCCAGTGTGTGTGTGGAGTCCAATACCATTTATTCTGTCTCTCTGGCAGAAAATGTTTTACAGGCATCGTTGTTCTTAACCTTTTTCAACAGCTGAACCTGTTGGTGTCTCTGTTTCCGTGTGAATGTGGTTGCTGGGAATCGAGGTTGCTGTTGAAAGCACTTAGTTTACTATCTAATATAATGATAATAATGGCTTATTACAAAAGAAGTCGTCATAAAGCCTATAATCACTGACATTCAGCTATATTGAAAACATACTCACTTTTCATGAGAGATAGATGTGGAAAGTTGGGTTTTTTTTGTCAAATAAGTTTTCTTAGCTAAATCTTTCCTGCAATAGCATGCTATTGAATTGCTAGTAAAATACTAACACTTACAAAAGTTATTGTCTTGTTTACCAGTGTAACGCGTTCAACAATATGATAATGCCTTAACTAATGATTTTATCCCCATATCACTGAAGGGGAAGTAGGGTAGGGGAAAGGAGATACAGAACAACTTGCTTTCTCTAATACACAATTCAACTCTGTTCCTCATAAAGATGTTATAAGGCTGAGACATTTTTCTAAATGTAATATTATTTTTTTTTGGGGGGGGGGGAATGATCAGGATTATTTTAGTAGTGAGTTTACTTTTGACTTCCCTTCCTCTCCCTAATCAGATTTACACTATAAATTCTTTCCCTATTTTGTATCAAGGGAGTAGTTCATTTTTTTTTGTCTTCAGCTGGAAGAAATCAAGAAAATCACAAGCGTTGTATGTGAATTTTGGAAAGGAATAGATTGAGTGGAATACGTGGAATATTCAAACTTGTAATGATTTCTGTAGCAGGACTTAGGGTTGCTTGGTAGAGGGTAGGCAGCTCAGGCAGCTTACAGTGGCACTGCTAACAGTGTCTGTCTGTAAAGCTGCTATTAAAGAGGAATTTTTGTTGTGACAGCCCACTAAAATCTCCATGCTGGGTCTATCTTTGAAACGTCATTGAGAATAGCAAGGTTTTTGCTAGGAGCATTCAATACCCTTAACAGAGGATTGTCACAATTAATATGTTCCTTGGGTTCTGTAGATGCAGTTTCATGAAGGTGGCAGCTCCTGTCTAAATATATTGCTTCTTTACATCCCAGTTTAAGCTTCTTTTTTTTCTCCTTCACTGAAATACTAAGATTATTTTTAAAGCATGGAAGACCATCTCCATGTCCAAAATGCAGGAGCAGAGGTACGGGTGCAACAGTCCCACACTCTTTGCTTTTAAATTGTTCATCAATCTGTCCATCAGATGCTTTTTTGGTGAAAGCAGCACGCTTCAGAGGTACTATAATCCTTTTCCCTTCACTCTATGTATAATTTCAGATGTGCTACCTTTAATTTTTTCTTTTGCAAATCTGTTCTTGAAGAGCAGACAGCGTTGCTGCGTGATGCTGTGTAAATACTGTTACGGAGTAGCGAGAATTGTGATTATAACATAGATCTTATTACTCCTCACTGTTGAGGGTCACGTTGTGAAGATGTATATGTAAGATGACAGGTATTGCTGGGAGGAGAGCTTAGGATACCTGCGCGTGGCATTTTGGAGGGAGGTACGTAATCTTAACCCATGTTGCAGACTGACCAAAAGCAAAGATAAGAGTTTTGGCTTGGCAAAGGCACTGAGTTCATGAAGGCTCGAGTCTTTCCTGAGCATGGGCAGAGCTTGCTCACCTCTGAGCTTGCTCTACTAGAAGCCTTGGCAGAATGAGCTCATGTCTGCCTGCAAAATAACCTACGGGCATACTTGGCAAATGCAGGTGGGCAGTCTAGCTCAAAATTAATAAGGAAGGTGTGTGAGATGGGGAAGAAGACAAATGGCACATCTGTAACGCACCTCTCTCTATCACTTACTATGAAATACAACTGAAGAACCACAACAGGTTGAATTTTTTATTTTATTTTTTTTTTTTGTTGGGAAAGGCTGCAGAGCAGCAAAGCATATCTAGGAGTGTCTCAGAATTGTCTACGAAGAATTAAAGAAGCTATTTCTCAAAATTAGTTTGTGTTGGGAAAGGTAAATGTACTTTAAGGCAGTTATACTTGGCATAGTTAAAACAGGTTGTAGCAGGGACCGTGGGACTCTGCAGCATTGTGGCCCTCTATCTGAGAGTTATTAAAAAGATTGTGAATTACCCTTTTGAAAAACAGGCTCTGTTGCATTGTACAAAATGCCAAAGACAAAGGTTTCATGTTTAATTTCAAGACATTTTATAGAAACTACAGCATTATTGCTTTTCAAGAATTAGGCTTGTGCAGCCCCTTCTAACACTGGTGTTAGGGTATGCTGATGTTTGATTTGTGGCTCCCTTGGGTGTGTTACGGATACTCTGCTTCTTCTTGGGTTTTGTTAATGTTAGCACTCAGGAGTGTACGTTAATGATTAAAACTGCAGAGTCAGCAAAAAGGTGTGACTTCAGTATTTAATTGTATGACTTTTATGTAGAAACTATTGCTAACGTTTTGTTGCAAGATAGAGCTCCCAGGGCTTTAAATTATGAAGGCTTCTTTCAGCAGCTTGTTAAGAGCTGGTATACGTAACCGAACATCTGGTTGTTATCAGTACATTTTCACTTCATTAAAAACTATAAATGCATATGGAGGAAAAATGAAATACTGTGATCTAGTTCCATCACTGCTAAGTAGCACCCTGTGGTGCCAGTAGAAGTTGGTATTTCTATTCCATTCCGTTATTTTCTGTAGCTGCTAAGATTGCAACCTAAAACAATTGTTACTTGCGAATTTAAATGTTAACCATGTTTTGACTCATTTAAGGATGCTCGCTACATTTCCTGGGAGCTTAAAAGTCAAATGTAGGCGCAAGAAGGGCGATATAATTGACTATAAAGCTCTATGGAATCACTGCAATGTAGGAATGATGCCACATAGAGATGACGAAAAATGTTTTGGCTTTTTTTTCCTTGCTAATTGTGAGCGGCGAAGAGGTTAAGAACTGTTTTCTCTCCTATTTCAGGAGCGTCATAATTTAATTATTTTTTTTGTGTTACTTTCAAAACAATAGGTCAGAATAGTGCTTTTTTAAAAAGGACTATTCAAGGAACTTTTATCAAGATTGTAGTAGCTCCAGTATTTGAAGAGCTATTTGACTTTAGCATTTTTGGCAACTTTGCTTAATCATCAAAGGGGAACTTCCATCTGTTGAAACTTAGGTTGAAGCTAGCAAAAATAACCAAACTGAAGGAGATTTGTATTGCTTCACTTGGAAGATCCTCAAAGTTTGAAACTATTGTGCTCTGTGTAGGAGGGATCCGTTGAAAATAAAAGGGAGTTTTATTTGCTGCTGCACCTTGTGGTGGGTGCTGCAAATTGAGAATATTTATTTATAAGGAAGATTTTCATCACTGTTATATCCTTTTTTCTGATGACAGATGTGTGGCCTCTTAAGTGTCTAAATGTCCTAAGCAGAAGAATCTTTACTTGTGTCATGTATTCTTTTTTCTCTTCTAATTCTATTCTAATTTAGTTTTTATTTTAGACTTAGATCAGTGTTTCTCCATGACCTGTCTTTTCATGAGGTGAGTTTTAACTTGCATTCAACTTGTAACAAACTTTCTGATCGCAGAGCGTAGTATCAGAGGCCCGTACTGTTTATCGTTCGTTGTGCTGTATATTCAGGCTCTTAATAACCCGCTTTCTCTGTGATGGTTTTCAGTGCTGTTTTCACAAAAGATACTGGATGCATCTTGAAAAACACCCACTTGCTAGTATTCGGGTTTGGTCTCTGGTCTGGGCAGCAAAGACACTGAGGCACTGAAGTCGAGCATATCTCTTTTTGGCACCTTAAGAGTCTGTGGACTGTTTCAAATCAGTGACAGCGACCACGTTGACAGGCGTAAGCCTTTTTTCTCCATTGACTTAGGCAGCCACGAGACCTGAAGAGGTTATTGCTGCCGTAACATCCAGATGGCTCTACCTTGAAACCAGTGGCTCACACTTGAGAAGTTTTGGTGTTACAAAGAGACTGTGGAGCAGGTTTACCTTTCACTCAGGTTTCAGGGCTGGAACGCGGGACGTGATTCCTGTGGTATCTCTCTGCCCAGATCTTCCCAATGGTCTGCAGTAGCTTGTTGAGCGCTTGGGTTGTCTCCTCTGTAGCTGCCTTTTCCCTGGAGGCTGAAAGCTACACAAGCCCAGTCATTCAAGCTGTCCATTTTTATGGGTATTTGGACTGCTCTCTAGTGTTCTGTTCTTCAAAGTCTTTTGCGTAGATTTAGTGGATATATATAGAAGACTCCAGGGAGACCTTATAGTGGCCTTCCAGTATCTGAAGGGGGCCTACAAGAAGGCTGGAGAGGGACTTTTTACAAGGGCATGTAGTGATAGGATGAGGGGGAATGGCTTCAGACTGGAAGAGGGGAGATTTAGATGAGATATTAGGAAGAAGTTTTTTACTCTGAGGGTGGTGAGGCACTGGAACATGTTGCCCGGAGAAGCTGTGGAAGCTCCATCCCTGGAGGTGTTCGAGGCCAGGTTGGACGGGGCTTGGAGCAACCTGGGCTGGTGGGAGGTGTCCCTGCCCATGGCAAGGGGGTTGGAACTGGATGATCTTGAAGGTCCCTTCCAACCTAAACCGTTCTATGATTCTCTATTACTTACAAGACTTGTTGATGTGCAAGGTAAATACAGAAGAACATGGATGCTCTGTGCAACACTTAAGTCCTAGATTATTTATAATATTTTTAGTCTGTAGAGGGAAGAACTGAATGCCAATGAGGTGAAAATGTATATGGCTGCATAGTCTCAGATGATTCAGGAATAGTTCTGGGAATACAAGGTCTTGAATCCAACTATCGTTTTAATCTGTTAGATACTCTCATTTGAGTATTGCCATCTTTGGTTGTTTTCTCACTCTCATTCTGTCTCACAGTCAAGAATACCCAGTGGGGGGGAGATGCAGTCGGAAATGTCAGAGATGCTCTCTCCTTTCTGTTGGTGTTTCTCGAGTACCCCTCTGGGACATCTTCCAGATGTTTGGAGTCAGCTGTAATGAGCGTAGTGCGTTATCAGCTGCCACGGTGCGTATGTGCCATCAGTGGGTGTAAAATTAGGAGGGGTTCCAAGAGGAAAGATTATGTTCACTTTGAGTTGTTGTACTTGTATCCTGAGACTGATAACCAGATATTCTACTTGCTTTTCAGTTTTCAAACTGATCCTAGTCTCTGTGGTGACTCCTCTTTCACCTTTCTGGTGGGCCCTCAGGAAGCAGGGAAATGAAACCTGGTTCCTGTATGATTTGAGAGTTTTTGTATGAATCAGCCCTTTTGGCAACTCTCCTAAATTAGAAAAGGAGTTACCTTTTAACCTTTTAATACTCGGAGTAGACAGCTCTGGCTAGGCGAAAGTTCAGGAAAATATTTAAACTGGGAAGGGGTTTGGTCTAGTGGTGTGAGTTGAAATCCAGAGGTTTGTTTCTGACTGTTCAGCCTGTTTGCTCTGTAGGTGTGAAATCATTTATGAGCTCTCAGCCCCTGTTTGCAAAGGTATAGAAATAGCTGCAATTCACTGAGTAATTAAAGTGTTTACAACAGCGTGTGCCTTCAGAGAGGTACTTGGGGTTCCTAGCTGAGATTTTCCTATATATTGCCTCTATGCTTCGTCTTGGTTCCTCTTGCACAGACCTCTCTCTTGCAGGCAGGGAACAAAGCTGAATGATGGTGGTGAGCACAGAGAGCAGCTGGGAGGCGTGCTTGGCATTGGAGAGAAGCCAGCAGCAGCAGGATGGTGACACATGGGTAGATTGTTGAAGTTCTCGGTAGATGACACTGATAGAAGGTCATCCGCATGGTTTTGAATGGAAAAAGCGGATGCCAGAACATGGGGGAGCTGAGGTTTTAACAGGCCCGTGGTTCGTGTTCTGTGCGGGACGGTTGCATCATTTGGAAACAGTAATTATGGTAATACCTCCCCCCTTACTAATTTAGATACATAAGCTGCTGGTAGCATCAGACTCCTGTGAACTGCTCCGGTTGCACTTACTTGAGTCTGCAGGAGCAGACAAGAGTATTTTGTTTTTTGTATTTTCCCCACAGGCTACGATCGAAGGATGACCTTGCTATGATGATCTTGACATTTCGGTCTGCTTCAGACTCCAATATTTTCTTTGTTAGTTCGGAAGAAATCCACTTGGAAACCTAGTGGGGTGTTGTGGTGTAGCATCTGGTTGCTGTGTGGTACTATTTAGTGTGAGCACTTGTTTGTGGATGCAAGCAAGTAACGGCAAATGCTCAAGCTATTGCAGTTGGAAGAGTTATTGCTCAGGCAGGTTGCCTTAACTGGCTGCTTGTGTGTGCTCTTTTCCTTTTTCTGCCACAAAGGTGATCTTTTATTTTTGTTGAAGATTACCATTTTAACCATAGATCTCTTTTTCAGACATCTGGAACTTTTTAAGCGCAATATTTGCATTGTGGTATACTTGAAATAATTGTAAAAGGGCGATGTGAAATCTTGGTCCGCTCCAAGCACACAAAACCTTGCGAGGGTGTGATATGCAGATAGATAGATGGTCAGGTGTGGTTCTCCAGCCCTAAGAACCTGAAGGTTCATAGCTCTGATGGAATTTACAAGTCTGCCACCACAATTAATAAATAAAATAAATCAATAAAAATGCATATTCTTGATGGAAGACCAGAAGAGAAGGGATATCCTTTCCAGTTTGTATCCTTGAAGAATTAGTTACTTACCAATTTCTTCGAAAGCAGTACTTTGTCAGTGTAAAAGTACTTTTTAAGTACTTTTTTTTTTTTCTTAGTGCTGCTTTAAAGCAGTACTCCAGGGCCAAAGGTCTCTCAACGAGCAGCCCAGGATCCATACTATCTGCCCAGCAAAAGGGATCAAGATGGAAAGTGTAGCTGACTTCTCAGAATTTTTGTCATTTGATTTTTAAAGAATTGTTGTGTAAAGATTACTAAAATACAAATTGTACATGATTGTTTAATTTAAAAGCATTCATTAAAGTTGAAATGGTCATTGCTTTGGGAGGAATCGATTGCCTTATCGACTGCTTCTCATTGAGATGTAGATACTAAAACGTCTGTTAAACACATACACACAATTATATTATGCCAGCATTTACGAGTCTCGCATTTTAGAGCTCAAGCCATCATTTTCTGAAGAATTCCTAATTCAAGATAATCACAGACACGCCTTTTGCTTTAGAGACTAAATGTGTATATATAAGGTTTTGTTGCCAGAAGTCAGTTTTAACCTGGGTGTCACATCCGAGGACCTGGACCTGTTCCATCTGGTTGAAGAAATGGGCACTTGCTTTGTGTCATACTGGAAGAACTGATAGCAAGGAGGATGGCTACTTGTAATAAAGAACAAACCGAAACGCAGGAGAAATGATTGCCATGATTTCTAGAGTTCAGTCTATGCCAGATTCTTCCCTCATGGAAGATGTACATCCTAAGAGGGACAAAAGAATAATATCTGTTAGCTTGTCTACCTGATACGGAGTTATATCCTCCTGTGGGAAGGAGAGAGGAGAAAAAAAGGAAAAAAATCAGTGGGAACAACTGTTGAAATCTCCAAAAGAGAAAATCCAGAAGGAGGAAAAAAACCCCAAACCCGTGTACGCTTTGGTATGTTGCTCTGTGAAGCCCATTTACTTGGGACATGAGCTTTATCTGAGTTCTGTGGATTTTTTGTTTGTTTTATAAAACACTTGGGAAGGGGAAAAAAACCCCAAACCCACAGAAACTCAAAACATCATGCAGTTCTGGTTTTCTGAAATAAATAGCTAAATAATTCTGACATGTAATTGATACATGAGTTCATTATTTCTACTTTCCTCCTTATCTGCAAGCAAACAGTTTTCAGAGGAAGTTGGAGATCAGCATAAATTCCATGTAAAGTCATTCTATGTGACTGATAGCTTTGAATAAAAAAAACCCCTAATTCAAAAACAAAAACCCCTATTCTATAGCCTCTCAATATAAATAAACAGTATTTTCTTTGAAGTTAAAAAGAGGTTCCTGGTAGTTGTTGTGACCCTTTAGAAATGCTTGAGTTTCAGAAAACTGTACATTTGACCCTTGGTGGAGAAAATAATTTTGCTCTGCAGCTTTATCCTTGTGCTGATAAATGAAGGGTGACTGTAGCTGAGGGGTTAGCCCAGATATCAGGACTCCGGTTGTGTTTCTATGTCAGAGCAGATTTAATTCGAACAGATTCTACAGGTTGAGTGGAATGTTTCTGCAGTTACACGTGCCCTAACTGGGTTTTGACTAGCAAGAAAATTGGACTAACTAACTGGAGCTGCATGAATTTAGCTTGCTTTATGTTTGTTTTTTTTTTTCTTTCAGAGTTATATAAGGTTATTGGAAGCAGATTTAAAAAAATATAAAAAATTACTTAATACATTAACCTCTTTGTTTATTTCTTTATACCGAATCTTATAAATAAGAGAAGAATTTTGCAATGTCTCCTCAGATTTGCTATTCCACTTGTATGGTTTGTCAGAAGACTGAATGAATGATTGAGATGGAGGAAAAAGTATACTAGACCCTGAAATTTGTTTCCTCTCAGCAAAGTGACTCAGCTGTTTTGGATGTTGTGTCATGAAGTCAGCCTTTTCATTCATCAACTCAGGCTTGGTGACTTTATTCTTATGTTCTCAGCCCTGGTAGTGACAGGCTTCTGAATATTTTATTTTATTTTTCCCTATAGCTAAAAAGTATTTTTATTTTTCCAAGCGGTTCTTTTTTATTTTGATAGAAGAACATTTCTGCTGGTGGCTCAAGTTCTAACAATCAGTAGATACAAGTCTTGCCTGCTTTGCTTGGGGTGGACGTGGGCAGGGGATTGCAAAGCCATTCCTGGCCCAGCCTTGCTTCTGGCTGAGATGAATTTGCAGTGGAACCAGATCACAACGTGACCTCTGGCCTGATCTAATCATCGGCATTTACGCTGGCTGACTTCCTCAGTAGTGGGCAAAAAGTCAGGTAACTCACCGAAACGAAAAGCAATTACGCTATGCCTCATGATTTTAAGGAAGAACGTTAGGCAAGCAGCGTGTCTCTTCCTGACCCGCAGCTTCAAACGGTACAGATTCAGATACCTCAGTCACGCGGGAGAAAATAAAAACAGTGAGTTTGCATAACCTTCCCTTTCAAAAACATTTCTGTATCGGAGGTAGTGCCGCTCTGTGGACTGGGAGGCAGGAAATTGTGATTCTAGTTTGCTGTTGACTTTGAGCACGTAACACTCTCTCTGCTCAGAACCTCTGGCCCGGAGCTACTGCAGAAGAGCTTAACTTTAGCTGTCTGTACACCGTGACACGTGAAACTCTTTTCATGCTTTACACTAATGCATGTTATTTACAGTATTTCTAGCAGCACCCTTGAGAATATTTAAGTATTTGAGTGTGCTAAAAGTCAGACTGATTTCTCCTAGATAAAATCCTGTTAATTTCTGGGAAGAACCACACCGGTTCTGATCCTGAGACTAACGAAGAGTTTTACTCCAGCCAGTCTTTCCTGTGGGTAGTTTATTTTGTTTCAAGACAGATTGTACTGTAGTTTTTGAGTCATTGTTATTTCAAACAACGTTTTATACTTGTTTTAACTGTTAAGAATAAAATTTTTGGAAGGTGACGTTGTAACAAAGAACAAACTTAGCATCACTGCTTAAATACACATTGATGCTGATTTTTTTTATATTTATATTTTTTTAATTTAAATAGCAATACTATAAAATCTTTGAATTTGAAAAGTAGAAATAGGTTTTGCATTTCTAGGACGTCCCAGGTCAAAAAAACTTGATAGGTGATGATGGATACCTGTTGTAACTTAATGATACTGAGTTGTAAAGCATAGTGTGGAAACTAAATAGTAACAGTGGGGGAAACATTAAAAGTACTTAATCTTTCTAATGGATTACAGGATGGTACTGTTGCACTGAATGAAGTATTTCCTTACTTTTGGAGGAGATAAAAATGGTGTTTGGTTGAAAGCAAGGATGATACTGGCTCGTGTCCAAGTTACTTTATCATGTTTTGAAAAGTTTCATGTATTCTGCAATTTACTACGGGCTAAGGAGGCAAATGCTGTTTCTCCCCCTTTTAAAAATAAGATACATAAGAAGGTAATTGTAGGCAGAGGTGGGAACAGAAAGCACAGGATATCCCAAATGGTGGATCTCTCTCATCCATTTTGCTGCACAGCCTTTCCTAATTAACTTAATGAGCTTTGTTAAACTGTCTGGTGTCAGTATTTAATCATTACAGCACGTTCTTTGGGATTGGCAGTAATATCTTGAAACTTTATATTTCACTATTACCTCAAAAATACCATTTAAAACTGAACAAGTGTATGTGGTATCGTGGTATCCTGAGCATTTCTTACACTTAAACTGCCATATGTGTATTATATTCCTTTCTGAGGGATCCACTTTTCCTGGCAGATGGAGCTGCGTTTGGCTAGCTGGACATTTCCCCGAATTAGCATGATGGTTTTGTGACAGTTCAACAGGACAAAAGACACTTTTTTGAGATAGTTTTATTATTTTTAGTGTGAAGCGTAGTCTGAAAATTGCAGCTGGAATGTTCTGGGCAACACCGCAATATTTTTGCATTGTCTTGTCTTTTGGCATATAAAAAAAATGCTTATGTCTAAGAAAAACATTGTTGGTATGAAGTGATTCTGGGTTTTATGATTTTGCTGTTTACGTGTTCCCAATTGAAACTCGCCATGCTAAATAGTGTATAACCTCAGGTGAAGCTACCAAATGTTCTTGGAAGTCAGGTTGTAAACAAACCCAGTAGATTAATCTTTATAAATTTTCCTTTTTTCCTGCAGAGATATCACATACAGCATTTCCTTGGAAGCTGTGACAACTCTCGTCGTCTTCCTCTCCTGCCAATTATTCCACAAAGAAATTCTACGAGAGAGCATCATTCACAAGTACCTGATGCACGGTCGATGGTACGTTGCGTTCTGGGGTGGTACCTAATGGCAAAACAAATGCTTCTGATGGCTTGTTTAGACTACTTAAAAACAAAAGACAAGGAAATGCATTTTGATAGAAAACTCGTTCTGCTCAAAAGAAAACAACACAAAAACATCTGTAAAGACTGTCGGAAGGTTTCAGGTTTAAATCTGACAGCCCAGGCTTCAGTAAAACTATTTTGTTTTAAAAAAGCCGTTTTTGTTTTTTGAGGGTAACTTCATTAACTTAAATCAGCTTTTACGTTTCAGGATGGTTTTTTTTTCTGATACAGCTATGGGTCTTTTCCTGTGACACTGCAATCTAGAGAACCCACGTACCTCAGAAATGCTGATGAGCCTTCTTGTGATACAAATAAATAGCAGCTCCTCAAAAGATTGCGCTTATGTGCTATGCTGAGTTTTAACCTGCAGTAGTGGAAATACTTAACAGGTGGTAAAGTCGGTTGTGGGAGTAATACCAGTTGTTCTGACGAGTGAGTTGTTTTGTTTAAATTCTTTGTCATGGTGGCTTGTATGCATTTTAGTCAGGCTACCATTCATCCTCTTTCAACTTTAAATTCCACGTGGGCAGATCTTTGGTAAATGTATCTGTTATCTGGTTTTCTGACGTTCCTACTAGATGTCAGAGAGGCGCCATCCCGGGGTGATAGGCGGGGAAAGGAGGCAGGCTCAGCTTGGCTGTGGGCAGAGGGAGGCCAGGGCAGACTTCAGCAGTATGTGGGCAGAGCAACTGGAGGCAGAAGAGGGGCAGAGCCTTGGTATTTGTGGGGTTTGGTGGTACTTAAATCTCTGGACTGAAGGAATTTGAGGGTTTGGGGCAAAATCATAGAATGGCTTGGGTTGGAAGGGACCTTAAAGATCACTTCATTCCAACCCCTCCACCATGGGCAGGGACACCTCCCACCAGCCCAGGTTGCTCCAAGCCCTGTCCAACCTGGCCTTGAACACCTCCAGGGATGGGGCAGCCACAGCTTCTCTGGGCAATTTGTTCCAGTGTCTCACCACCCTGACAGTAAAGACTTTCTTCCTAATGGCTAATCTAAATCTGTCCTCTTCCAGTTTAAAACCATTCCCGCTTGTCCCATCGCTCCACCCCCTGATCAAGAGTCCTTCTCCAGCCTTCTTGTAGGCCCCCTTCAGATACTGGAAGGGGCTCTAAGGTCTCCCCGGAGCCTTCTCTTCTCCAGGCTGAATACACCCAACCCTCTCAGCCTGTCCTCCCAGCAGAGGGGCTCCAGCCCTTGCCGCATCTCCATGGCTTCCTCTGGCCCCGCTCCAACAGGTCCATGTCCTTCTGCTGTCGGGACCCCCCGAGCTGGAGGCAGCCCTGCAGGGGGGTCTCCGCAGAGCGGAGCAGAGGAGCAGAATCCCCTCCCTCCACCTCCCTTGTTTTGGGAGAAGAGGTAGTATGTGTAGGTCTAAGTTGGGAGTAGCAGGTACCTTGCCTCTGGGGAGAGGAGTGGGAATTTGGTGGCTGGGAATCCAGGGCGATGGGAAGAGTTGGAGGGGCACTGGTAGAGGGGAGTGGAGGGCATGGTAACACAGCCCCTGTCTGTTCAGCTCTATATGGGAATGGGAACCAACTGTTTCTGTGGAAATCCTTCTCTGTTTTGTAAATATGGCAACCTTTTCTTTAAATCCAACAAATTTTATGTGCATTTGTCAAAATCATTGATGTGAGGTCAGATGTTCAATTGATCTTTGCAAATTGGCCCGAGCTGCACACACAGACTAAAATATTGGTGGTGGTGGAGAAATAGTTACCTGTTCCATGTAACCAAAGCATGGAACAAAAGCTAAACAAATACAATGTTTCTTTCCCTTGCATAAATATTTTTCCAGTTGTATCTTGAGATAAAAGAATCCAACCAATCCACAAATTAAATGATTGATTTAAAAGTAGTATTGAAAAAAAGAAAACAAAGTAGTTTTCACGATCCTGCTGTTGAAGGTGCTCCTGCTGAAGTCAGTGCAGCTTTGCATGAGCAAGACCTCGGTGTTCTTTCCCTTTCCAGTCTGCTCGAGACTGGGAGAGTTACTGTCTGTGTTTAAAGCCAAACACCAGCCTTTGCACCCTGCCTGGGCTTTGCTGTGCCAATTTTTACCAGTTGTGAGTCATCTTAAGCTGTTTTCTTTTTCTTTTCAGTCTCCCATATACCAGCAGACTTGTGAAAACTTTACTATATAATTTCATTAGACAAGAAAGAAGCCCTCCTCCGGGGACCCATGTCTTTCAGCAGCAGACGGATGGAGGAGGACTGCTTTACGGAATTGCGTCTGGGGTGGCAAGTGAGTCTTATTTTCTAGAAACTATATTTCAAACCTTATAGAGTACTGCCTTCTATGTGACCTCTCTTACAAACGCACCCGTAGCCCATTTCTTTTTCAATGAGTGATACCAGTTTGCATGCTCAGTATAGAAAAGCTGTCCGCAAGCCTGCTTGGGTTGGAATTGCATACGATCCATCTCGAGATGTGTTAGAAACTGAAGCAATTACATCTGCAGGCACCGCAGGGGATACCTGCGGGACAGCACATGCTAAAAGTAGCGCTTAGTCCCTATTTTTCTTTTGTTGAGGCATTAAAAAAACCCCAAACAAACAATTGGTGTCCCGTGGAATAAATAACATGCTTTCAGTTACTTAAAATGTTGTAAGAAATACTTTTATTTGCATATTTTGTTCTTTATAATTGCTCAGTGGACAAGGTGACCTGCTCTGTGGCTCTGCTTGAGCAGAAGGTTGGATTTCGGTGGTCTCAAGAGGTCCCTTCCAGTCTCAAGGATTCTGCGATGTAAGGGAGTGGCCTAGACAGGAATTTTTGTACCATATTGTATTGTGTGTGCCTTTCCCAGTAGGTTGACTAATGTTTTTTCCTGAATAGTATGACTAGATTCTGACCTTTCGTGGGTGGACTGTTTGCTATAGAGAGATACCGCCTGAGGAATATGAAAGACTTGATGCCATGTTTTTGTTAAGAAAAAGGGTTCTCGTGTTTGTTTTATACCATATACTGTGTTTTGGTTAGTGGTTGCTCTTTTCCCCATGCCAGATGTGTTTTATTGGTGTGTGTGTTCTTCCTAAAGGTTTTTCTTTTCCATATAATAAGAATAAAATATAGTGTATTGCTAACAGTAAAGGTATATGTTATTTTCTTTTTCCCTGATAAACTAAATAACACTTTTCAAGCCAGTTGCTGTTCAAACTGATACTATTTATTTTGCTCTTTTGTGAAATCCACTCACTGGCAGCATCCCCTAAGGGATATTAAAGTTCAGGCCGCAAGTGGTCTGCCAGAAAACATTTTCCAGCCTGTGACAGTGCACGTGGATCTCCTCATGGAGGCAGTAAAAGAGCATGTCTCTCTGACTTGGTTCAGTGTAGCCTAAACACATCCCTGCTTCTGCATAAGATGAGGTTACACACAGCTCAGTGAGCTGCTGGAACACGCATCTCCTTGCTAGTTTCCAGTTTATGCGCTCAAGGGGAGACCACTGCGATGTTTGGGTTGTGCCTGTAATGTAAACATGTAAAAAAAATAGTTGCTTGGTTTGCAGTTTATTTAAACAGAGAAGAGAAATTAAGTAAATTGTTCCCTACATCCTTTTTATTCGAGAGTCCCAACAGGTACATTCCCTTCCTTCCTTTTCAATTGCTAGAGAAAATTGCTTCTTAAAATGTTTTTCCAAAGCGGTTTTCAGTACGTGGTTTGTACTTTTTGCTTGTGACTGAAGAGCAGTTCTCACTGCGTATGTTGATACCTCTACTTACCTGATGGTTTTATTCTTCTTGATTCTGATCTCTCTAGTGACTTGAGTGTCTTTCTGCCTTAGTGCTGCCACAGGCGAAACAGCTTTTTTTTCCTCTTCTGGTTACTTGATTGATTTGTAAAGTCCATCCAAACTGCCACCACTCCTGCCTTCCTCTGTAGCTCCTCTGATATCGTATCCACCCATGACTTTTTACTTCTTGTATATCGAGTTTGCATTTCTTAATGCATTTCTTAATGCAGCCTCTTAAGGTTTTCAGCCTACGTCTGTTCTTGTCTCTTCCTACACTTCCACCCCCTCTGCTCCTCTTGAACCATTCTCTTAACAACTCCCTTGGTGTACTCCTACGCTTATTTTCTTGCTTCTTTCCTGAGTACCTGAAGTGCCATCTCTCCTCCCAGTGAATTAAGAATCTTCATTTAAAACTTTAAGTAAAAGGGCCTTTATAAAGAGCTTTCTAATGACCTGCCTGGGAAAGGGGGAAAAAGTAAGTACCGCATCCTGTTAGAAAATAGAAATAATTTTTTCTGTTTGTGCCCAAACAGTTGGTTAATGGTTTTTGTGTCTGATTATTTGCCTGATGTTGGACTACAGATGGAACTTGGACACAATAGGATTGGTAGAGTAAATGGCATATTTGCCTATCCAGACTATCTCTGAATGAACGCTTTGCCGTCCTTTGTTTTATATTGCATCAGGTTCGTGGGTAGAGTGCAACACATTAGAAGACAGCAACACAAACTGATAGTCTGTTACGGAACAGAAGCAAGTTTTGAGCAATGCACACATGTGGAAAACTTAGACCTGATGTCTGTTGTGTGTTATTTTTGTGTATTTTGTAATTTCTACAGGATAAGAATTGAAAGAAGTATGGAAGAATTGAAAATTCACTTTTATGTTGCTCAGTGTCTTTTAAATACCACATAATGCTTAAAATAAGTTTACTGAAATAGTCTGTATATAATCCATTAGGATGAAAGGAGATAGGGGCCTGGTTTTAAAAAGAATTTATTTTTTGTATGAGATTTGGCGGCCTAAAATAATTATTGTACTTGTTAATTTCAAATTATTTAACTTGATACCACAGTCATCTGTGTTACTGTGTATTACGTTACACATATTTTGTAGTCACTTGCACAGCAGCGGTAAATCAACACTCTTATAAGCACTGTATTTTAAATCCACCCCCCCTTTCCTTCCTTGTGATTCAGCAGAAGTGATAATTATACACATGAGCTGAAGTTTACCCTTTCCCACAGTTAACCTTCTCCTGCTTCTCATCCTTCGTAGCCTTTTTTTTTCCTCTCATGAGCCTCCTTAACCCTGAAAACCGTACAGCCAACATCCTCCCACCCATTACTTCTCCCTGCTTTGCCCTCTGACTGCGTGCAAGTTATCTGTGTGCAACCACCTTTCTCCATCCCGTATAGAAAATACCGTGATTAGAATTATATTGCCAATTTAAATACTCCGGTGGTTAAATAAACAATTGTGCGTTTGGAATGAGGGGGGGAAATAATGTTTTAGGTTTGTAGCTTCATAAGGGACGTTCTTCTATATTGAGTCAACTTTGCCATCTCTTTGCAGTCTTTCTGTGGGTGTGCAAAACAATTGTAAAGAGCCGCTAGATCTGGTGCTATGTTGTCGATGTGTTCTGAAAGCATAAATGACATCAGTATGCATGGTAGTAAAGACCAGACCTCATATATTAGTAATCATAAATTCATTTTTCATGGTTCACAAGGTACATTGAACCAACAAGCCTTCAAAAATTATTTTTTTTTTTGGTGGTGGTGGTTTTAAATCCCTTCCTCTTTTTTTTTTCTTTCGAGCACTACTAGCATTTGCCTGTTCGTGATCCACAGTTAACCAAGTTGAGAGAACTTTTTGTGGGCAAGCAAAACTCTCTTTCATTAGTCATTTTACTTCTTGCAAAATAAAATTCATGTTACAGTGAGGAACTGCCAAACAGGTGATATTCTAAGACGAGAAAATGTTAGTGCTACTCAAGACTATTGAAAAATAAGTCAATTAAAATGGTTTCATTTGAAATAGTTGATCCAGTTTATACTTTGCTATTAAAAAAACCCCAAAGATGCTTTAATGCATCTTGCAATACTTAGGAGTTACTGCAACAGTAAGATTTAATTGACTTAGTTTGTGCTGTTTAGATGATTATAGATGTAATAGGTACAATTTTATACCTGTAAGAATGTAGAGAAAAGGCAGTAGCCTGATTCATCTTCGTTAATCACCTAAGCAATCATCATAACTAATCTGGCCCACAAATGTTCTGTTGTAGCATTAATATAAATTGCAGAATTCAGTGTATAGTGGTCAATAATGACTTGTTTTCTCATGTCTGTACTCTTGGGTTGGAACTAGACAAACATTCCTGACCATTAATGACTTTCTAGCCTGTAAGTATATACTTCACTCTGCGTTATGTCATTCAGCATTAGCATACTTGGAGGCATCTAATGACCTGTGGTGTACATCTGTGACTTTATATGTACACTATAGCTTATTCCTGGTTTGTTTTTTTTTTTTTAGTGCTACATTCTATTTAATAGGAGCGCTTGCATTGTTAACTTTACAAGAGAACTATTTATTCATATTTAGCGTTTTATGTTAATATCTTTTTCCTCTTCAGTTTTATGTAGTGTGATTTGTAATATCTAGATTAAAACACGTCAAAGTAGAGAGACACAAAAAGCTCCTAATGATGTGTCTGTTATTTATTACGACTCCACCAAGCTTTTTTTTTTTCTACTAAAAAATATTTCAGGCTGCTTGTTTCTACCTTCCAGAACCTCATTATGATGTGTCACAGATCTGGCGTATGATCTGCTACGTAACTACAACCTTGTCTGTCTCCCTGGTGCTTAGTCAATGTTTAATTGCCTCTTCGTGCCCACCCTAATGAAAAGGTAGAACTGAGACTTCTTTCCTACTTCTGTCTCTTCATTTTCCGCCTTGCTTACAGTCTGTAACAGCGTCATCCTCGTGGCGCTGTAATCGTGGTGTTCTGACCTGCCTGAATGTGAAGATTTAGATAGTGTCCAGATCTTTAACTTTTTCATTAGTTTCTCTGAAGATGTGTCTGAACTGGAGTAAAATGTGTGGCTGCAGCTCAAACATGTGTTGTTTGAGACTCAGTAGTTGAGTATGAATAGGGGTGTAGCTGTGGCAGGC
Organism: Ibidorhyncha struthersii; assembly: GCA_013398815.1. NCBI lineage: Eukaryota > Metazoa > Chordata > Aves > Charadriiformes > Charadriidae > Ibidorhyncha > Ibidorhyncha struthersii. The sequence goes on from VZSZ01006627.1 coordinate 79,567, forward strand.
TCAGTCTGCAAACGGCGCCCAGCAAGGTGGGTTCTAGAACAGCTTCCGACCAACCGAAATCCGTGCTGGGGTGCTGTGAGGACCACAGGAGCTGATTTGAAGTTAGGCTGAACTACTGTCAGAGTATGAATGTCCCCTTTGAGAGTCTTTGTTGCCTTTATTGGAATCATAGAATTGTCGAGGTTGGAAGGGACCTTGAAGATCAAGTCCAACCATCAACCTAACACTGCCAAGCCCACCACTAAACCATGTCCCTCACCACATCTGCCTGTCTTTTAAATACCTCCAGGGATGGCGACTCCACTGCTTCCCTGGGCAGCCTGTTGCAATGCTTGACAACCCTTTCCGTGAAGAACTTTTCCCTGATACCCAATCTAAACCTCCCCTCACGCAACTTGAGATAAAACTCATCTTCTGTCTTAATCACAGTGGCACAGAAAAACATTGCCACTGGTGGAAATCTCTGCAGGCCGGAGATGTATTCACTGTCAAGCTCTTGCACGCTTCCTTTGACATGCACCGTGTTGTGTTGTTTTTTCTTTTTTCTTACAATCTAATTATCTTTGTGGCTTTGAATGATGCGAGAGTATGGAACAGTTCTATAGCAGTAGCACTTTTGGTGGCCCTAGGTCCGCCAAACTCTTGGGGCTTTCAGTCGCAAGGATCTCTTAACTAGAAAAGTCATGGTATAATTATTTAAGAAATTATTGATCTTTCTTGTAAGCTTCAGCAATGTATTTTTGGTGGTAAACCACCGGTGATTTAGAACTAGCTAGACAGGTAGCGTAGACTTTTGCTCTGGGACCTCTGCTCTTTTCCTAGATGCTCATGGCAATGATAGCAAAGCGTCCTTTCCCAGAAGGAAAGGTCCTGGACTTGATAGTTCTTGGAAGTCTTCCATTGACTCTGGTGAGACTTGCGCATCGGCAGGGAGCAAATGGTAGGGTTTTTTTCTTTCCTTTGGAGAGGTAGACGCTCCTGGGGACCCTCGGCTGCCACCACTCCACCCTTACGACAGTGACAAAATAATTCATACTAAACATTCTCAAGGCTTATATGTTTTTGTCTTGTGTAAGTCCTCTTTTCTGTGATATCTGACACTGTCCAGGCTGATGGTGTGCTGAGAGCTCTGCTCCTGTGCTGACTAATATTGCCTCTTCTCCCGCCCCTCTCTGAGCTAATCTGTCTTGTTTCTTGCCCTGTCCGTAGATTGTAAGCTCTTTAGGGTAGGGACCATCGTTGAGTATGTACGTAGCACAGTGAGGCTGTGGTTCGTGACTACAGCTTCTGATTTCTGTGGTCTTACAAATCATAATTGTAACCATATGTTCCAGCTTGTTTACCGAGAGCGCTGCAACGAGTTTCACGAGGTGTGTTGGTGATTTATCTCCCTGACATCCTGATATTCCAAAACCTGAGCAGCTTCAAATAACCCATTATGAAAAAAAAAAAAACCAAACCAAACCAAAAACCAAAAGAAAACCTATTGGCTCAAAAATGATTTTTCTTCTTTAATTCTTCAGGGGAAATAGCTTGTTAAAGGAAACCAAGAATCAAGCTGATGTATTGTAACAACAAAAGTTTAAAAACTTGGTATCTTGCAAGCAGTAGGGCTAGGAAAAAGGGATTTTATGTTAGTGAAAAGGAGGCATTTCATGCTTTCCAAACTCTTCTTAGCTCTAGAGAATTACAGAAATTGAGATAAATACAATGTTTATAATTATAAAATTTCAATCATCAGTTATTTTTTAAAAAAGTGTAGTACTTGAGTTTTTCTTGAAGTCCGACAAATTTCAACTAGGGGATGGCAAGAAATCTGTACCTCTTCGCTTTACGATCAAGTGTCAACAAGCGTGTTTATCTCCTGCATATGATTTATTTGAGCAACAAATGTAAAAATGCTTTAACAAGGTTGTAAATGCCATTACTTCCACTTTGTTTCTGAACATACTGCAAATGATAAAAGAGGGCTGACCGTGCCATCTTAGAAAAGGACCAAAATCTGGGAATCAAAGTCTTCAGGTTCAGCATCTTCTTCCAGTAGGCCACTGTGCTGGTCATGAAGTATTAACAGCTCTTGAACTTTTTGGTGGTCATCCTTCTGGGTGATAGATAGAGAGTATGTAGGGTGCCTGAAAGGGTGGGGTGTTTTGCACTAGTATGGGATATTAAAGTAATACCTGTGACATAACTCGATAAGGCATTTATTCTTCATAATTTTGAAAATATCTGCAGAGAACCACTGAGGATGTGGTGTTCTGCTGGACATTGTGATGAGAAGCTCGATAGCTCAGGAAAAAAGGATGGTCTGTTTGGTTTCATGTGCTCTGATACCCTGTTATCAGTGGGTTTACTGTTGATGTCTCATTACTGGCAGGTCCCTTGGAGGGGTTGGAAAGTGAATGGACAGGAGAAGCTGAGCTGCATTTCATAGAATCATAGAATGGTTTAGGTTGGAAAGGACCTTGAAGATCATCCAGTTCCAACGCCCCCTGCCCTGGGCAGGGACGCCTCCCCGCAGCCCAGGTTGCTCCAAGCCCTGTCCAACCTGGCCTTGAACATCTCCAGGGATGGGGCAGCCACAGCTTCTCTGGGCAATTTCAGGTCAGGGTGAGGAACACTAACGTACAACAAATTATCTTTTTTTTTTTCTTATAGCTTTGTGTCAAAATTAGCGGGTGTGCTAATGGATTAAATTCATCCAAAGCTGCATTTTTTTGTTAAAGTACACATCAACTGGTTTCACTTCATCCTTATGCCAGATTCTTCTGTACCACCTATCGGAGTGGGAGCGTTTGGACTCAGGTCATTCAGATAAACAGTTGTCCCAGTTCAGCACGGCAGGGGAGTTGCTTTGCCTACCGGCTGGCGTGTGCACTTCTCCTTCAACTCCTTTTTGGGGTTAAATTTGGGTTTTCAGTTATTGGTCACATCTGTAAAGACACAAGAAATGGAAAGGCTATGCTGAGGACTGTAAAGTTGTTGTTTTGAATTTTTTCTTTATTTTTATTTTATTTACTTTATGCATTATAAGTGATGTGGGGAAGCTGAAAGTGTGTTTTCTGTTTAGTTCCCTTTTGCCTTTAGCTTCCTGCTCCTTCCTCAAAACAAGTTATGAGTTTCTGGCCTTTTTTAGTGCATTTGCAATGAAAAATCTGTGGTTTAACCCCTTCCCCAAATAACCCCTGAAGTCTGGTAGGGTTTTTTTTTTAACATGTACAAGGTGAAGGAAGAGGAGTTTATTCATCTACTACGTTGGGCATAGAACGTACTACCGATAAGAGCAGCACGTCAGTTGTGGAAGTATTGTGTCACGACCAAATTAGTTCAGGCTCTGAAATGGTTTTACTTGCCTTACCAATAATTTTATCAGGGGAGAGGAGAAATTACTTCAAAGCTTAAAATAAATTAAGACAGCCTTTGCCTTGGGAAGGGAGTGGAATTTAAAAATAAAAAAAACCCTGAAGAGTACATTTTCACAGTTATGGACGGAATCATACGTGGCTGGGAGATGAGGGAGGCAATGTCTCTCTAAGTGGACAAGAACAGTGTTTGCTTACCTGTTAATTGCATTAAATCCTTAAATAAATGCAGCAGAACTTCTTAAGTATACATCTTGCAGCTACAGCAGAGCTTATGGTTTTCCAGTCAGCAGTAGACACTTTAATTTCCGGAACAGATCAGATCTCATAAATAAATTTGGTATGAATATCGCCTTAATCTGTGATGTCAGTTTACTCAACCGCAGTGTTTAAATATAAAGAATATTTTACATAAGGAGCTTGCAGAGGAACTCTTACTTAACACTGGTACTTAAAAGACGAGAATGTTCCTTGCAGAAAGTAGTAGCTGTCTTGCTGATGCTTAGAACCTGTCCAGAAGGAGGTGGATAATTAACTACCCTGTTAATGAAGTCGTTAATGCAAGTGGAAAGATGTCATTACTGCCATTGAATATTCGTGGTGCAAAGGAATACTGTGCTTTTAGGATATGACAGCTGTGGTAGGTTTTGCAGGGGCTCGAAGGGAAACAAATCAAAACACAAGTGTACTACGAAGCAAAACTTTCACTGGTGCCAAAACTCAAAATCAGATGAACACTTGAATCTGATCTGTAGTGAAAATAGTTGTGTGCATTAGGACATCTGTAGTTCAAAATTTCAGCCTTGACTAGAATCATAAATCTGTGATTTTTATTTTGCTACGTTACATTGTTTTTAGTTGGTTGTGTAGCGCATTTCTCGAATTGCGGTCAATATGCGAAGAGTATGTTGAATTTGCATAGACAAATGTTTTGGAGGGTAAGTGACATACTACGAAAATCTTGGCTGTAAGGAGTTCTGTGATTTTGAGGCAGTACAATCTTGCTGGAGCCATGCTCCATCTGAATGGGGCTCATAGTATGTTTTTTCTTGAGCATTGTTGGGGATGTACTTAAGAGCACATATTTACAATATTGCCTGGATGGACTGAAATGTTTGATTTTTTGAGGGTTGATTTCACAAATAATTTCATTTCAACAGCTGTAGTTTCTAACGAACAATTTTTGTTTGAGAAGGAAAATGTTCCTCTTTATGTTTGAGCATAAAAAAGCTTGGAATTCTTTCCATCTTTCTTTATTCCTGTGGATTACAGCTGTACTTCCCTGTTTTTGTAGACCCGTGGAGGAGCTAAGCTCTGCAGAGAATGATCTAAGATTTAATGAGGCCTTTGACTAAAATCTTTGTCTTAAACCAACAAAGACAAACCCTTAATACGATTATAACATAGTTATTTTTTACTTAATGTTCTAGAAGAGCCAATGGTAATTAAATGTGTTCTGCCAAACTGTAGTTTCCAACACAAGTATGAGATTTTTACATAACCTGATAAATGGCTATTTTTCCTTTTGAACAAGCCATCAAAAACATTTTCCTTCTTTCTGCGAAAGACTTCCCAGCCAAATTAGAGCAAAGCCAAACAGATCATGTGCTTAGCAGCGTATTAGTAGAAACTATTTTAACAGTTGCAGATTTAAACTTTATTTCTTTGTCCTGAAGCCAGTTACTATTGTTAAGTAATTTGGAATTTTCTGATTGAAGTTTAAGTTATCGGGATGTGGTAGTTGTAGTACAGAGCAGCGAATGTTAATTTTCATGACAGTTGGGTTTGTTTGTCAATTTTTCTCTTTCAAGCGAGTGGCATTTTCCAGAGTGACTCACTTTGGGGAAAGAAAAATACTATTAACAAGAAAAGAATGTGGCACCTAGGAATAGACATCCTGGTGAAAAGAATGGATTTCCATTATTGAAAAATAAATTTCTGTATTACATGGAAATTCAATTATTATCCTTATAGGAAAGTGTGAATTTTTGCTTGCTTCTCAGTAATTTGCTTTTTATTTGGATTTTGAGTTTGCACCGTGTCCAGAGCCGTGCTGCTGCCAAGCTGTGTCAGTCAGTGTCTGGCTGATGGCTGTGACTGTCACAGGTGGGGGGACATGGCTCAGACCAAAGTGACGTGCTGCTTTTGTGCGTGCTGGGCTCTTGGCAGGGTGGGCACAGCCACATGAGGACAGGCTTAATGACAAAGCTTCACCCCCATCATTCGGGGCCCCCCCCTTACTGCGGGTGAAGGGCTGGAGCAAGTGGGAAGAAATGGCACTTTGCTGGTGTCTGCCATGCTAAGGATGCTTTGGTGCTGATGGTGGCATTCCCAGAAGTGTCCACAAGAGAATGTCTTTGACTCTTAGGAGAATAACTTTTGTCCTGGTGGTATGGTCATGATGATCTATGAAGGGGAAGTTTGTAGAGAGAGGCAATATTTCAATGCACAATCACAGCCCAAAAGGCCAACCATATCCTGGGCTGCATCAGAAGAAGTGTAGCCAGCAGGGCGAGGGGGGGGTTCTGCCCCTCTGCTTCCCCCTGGTGAAACCCCACCTGGAGTCCAGCATCCAGCTCTGGAACCCCCAACATAGGAAGGACACGGACCTGTTGGAGGGGGTCCAGAGGAGGGCCACAAAGATGCTCCGAGGGCTGGAGCCCCTCTGCTGGGAGGACAGGATGAGACAGTTGGGGGTGTTAAGCCTGGAGAAGAGAAGGCTCTGGGGAGACCTTAGAGCCCCTTCCAGTGCCTAAAGGGGCTACAGGAGAGCTGGGGAAGGACTTTTTACAAGGGCATGTAGTGGTAGGACAAGGGGGAATGTCTTCCAAGTGGAAGAGGGGAGATTTAGATGAGATATTGGGAAGAAATTTTTGACTCTGAGGGTGGTGAGGCAGTGGCCCAGGTTGCCCAGAGAAGCTGTGGCTGCCCCATCCCTGGAGGTTTTCAAGGCCAGGCTGGACGGGGCTTGGAGCAACCTGGGCTGGTGGGAGGTGTCCCTGCCCAGGGCAGGGGGGTTGGAACTGGAGGATTTTGAAGGTCCCTTCCAACCTAAACCATTCTATGATTTTACATTAAACCAGTTACTGCGGTTGGAATAACGCAAGGTTGTATGCGAAGTGTTAACACCATACATGTGCTACCCAAACCATCTTCAGACGGCACAGCGTCCAAGAATTTAACCTTAGGAGAGGGCTTAAAGGCTTTGATGTTGGCACCCAAAGGAAGATTTCTCTAACCGTTTTACTGGGAACAGTATTGGGATCCTGAAATATAAATTCTGTTAGCAGCACCATAGCTGGAATAAGAGAAAGAGTAGGGAGAGGAGAAGCTGGAGAGGAAGGCACAGAAGCAAATCCCTTATTGCACGAGTTTCCCATATTATCTTTTGGTCCTTTCCATCTTTAGTCTCTCTTCTGTAAGACGGAAGGAATGGGGGTGGCATGGAGCTGGGAAGGTAGAGCAGATGTAGGGAGGAGGATGACTCTTTGCTATCTCTTTAACTCAGCTATGATTTTTGCCTGCTAACATGAAAACTCTTGTCTGTACGTAAATTACTGTTGTGGACATCAAAACATTCCTGATGTGAATGAATGTACAAAAGTCAATGGTAAACCAGCTTCCTCTTTGGGGTGTCATTTGGGGCTTGCTCATGCAAAATGGAGATCATGTTGGTCTGACAGGCTCTTGCATGTCCTTTTTATTGAGCATGTTAAGCAAGTGCTTTCATATTTGGCCTCTCTAGATAGGTTCTGGATAGTATTTCTCCTTCTGTGCCAGGCATCGCCCTCTTTCCCACTCATTTTGGAGCATTTTCTGAGGTTTGAAGTAGCCTGTTATTGGGGAACTGTTGCAATTCAATGGACAGATTTTGCTTGGCCGAGATCCAAACCTTGTCTTCCTGTTGTGGATATTAATAATGACAGAGTTGAGACCTTGTCACTCCTCTGCTGAATAGCGTAGGTAATAAATTCGGAAACGAGGTTTCATAAGAGAATTGTGGTCAGGAACGGGACAAGGTTTTCTGTCTAAATGAAAAATTTCAGAATGAGTCTAACTCTGGAATAATTCCGTGTAATTGTTAAAGGACTAAGTTTTTTAGCACTCCTGCTAATATTTTGGATTTTTGCTCAGCATTATGAGAATCTGCAGCTGATAAATATACAGACCTGTAGTCGGAGTCTGAAGTGAAAATTTTTACTTTCCCATTGGTTTTGGTTCACACAAACCCCTCACATTAAGTGAGATGGTTTTTATGCTGCAGCTAACATTCAAAATCGGTTAAAGCCCATTTATTTCTGCCATGCATTTATATGAGTCTTATTAAACAGTTCTTGTAGGACTTCCAGTTTTAACCTGTATCTGGGGCAGTGTACAAGCCTTCAGGGTACTTGGGGGTGAAAGATGTATATCAGTAGGCTTTCCCAGGTCAGCTTCAGCTGCCTTCAGTCATAAGGCTTCAATAAGGTATTTAAGGTTGGCTTCCCGGATTCATTTTGCACTTCACATCTTGTGAAGACTATACCTAAAATGTGCAGATGTTCATCAGAAGCCCCGTTCCTAGAACGCACAGTGATTATGTTGCCCACGAGCCAGCAATGTGCCCTTGTGGCCAAGAAGGCCAATGGTCTCTTGGGATGCATTAAGTGTGTGGCCAGCAGGTTGAAGGAAGTCATCTTCCCCCTCTACTCTGCGCTGGTGAGGCCGCATCTGGAGATCTGTGTCCAGTTCTGGGCTCCCCCAGTTCAAGAAGGACATGGAACTACTGGAGAGAGTCCATCGGAGGGCTATAAAGATGACTGGGGACTGGAGCACCTCTGTTACGAGGAAAGGCTAAGAGACCTGGGGCTGTTCAGCCTGGAGAAGAGACAACTGAGAGGGGATCTCATCAATGCTTATCAGTCTCTAAAGGGCGGGTGTCAAGGGGATGAGGCCAGACTCTTTTCAGTGGTGCCCAGCAACAGGACAAGGGACAACAGCGCAAGCTGGAACACGGGAAATTCCATCTCAACATGAGGAGGAACTTCTTTGCTGTGAGGGTGGCAGAGCACTGGCACAGGCTGCCCAGAGACGGGGTGGAGTCTCCATCCCCGGAGGTACTCAAAACCCGCCTGGACGCCATCCTGTGCAACCTGCTCTTGGGTGACCCTGCTTTGGCAGGGGGGTTGGACTGGATGAGCTCCAGAGGGCCCTTCCAACCCCTGCCAGTCTGTGATTCTGTGATTATAATGGGATGTATGGGGCTGTCATGAGCTGATGCAGAACATCCTCTTCTTTCCACCATGAGACCTGGAATCACTGCTCTGTGTCATTATCTATAACAGGTGGAGTCTGCACAAGTGAGATGTCCTGGTGGATGCTCATGGTGAGTGCTGTGGCTGAAGGGTTTTAGGAAGGGGCAGCAGGAACATCTTACACAGGAGTTTCCTTTTCATTTTCTTTGAGATTTTTGTTTTCTTTTCCACTTTTTTTAGAGAACTGGGAAGTGGGAAACCAAACTCTTGCACTTCCTTTTATTAAAAAAAAGAATAGAAAGAAGAATGAAAAAGAAGAGAAGAACTTCTCTTAGCATTCTATTATAACTTCTCCTGCAAAATGCAGGCATGTGTGCTTGCCCTTCCTCCTGTTGCTGGGCTCAGGAGAGGCTGCCTGGGGGACTGCCAACACCCTCAACTGCTCTGCCTGAAATAGCCAAATTTGCTCTGCTCTGCCACTCAGAGTGTATTGTCAGCGCGTAAGCCCTAGTTTTATGTTAGAGAAATTTAACCATTAGAAACCCCAAGATGTCTGTCACATAGCTCGATTTGAACCCTTGGGAAAAGGTGGATTTCTAAATTCTTTTGAGCTTTTAGAACAAACTAGTTTTCCACAGATCTGAATTAGGGCTTAAATGAACTAGGACTTTGCAGGCAAGAAATAGCTCTTTCGCAGTTGGTTCTCACTGTACCAGTCCTGTAATACCTGCCTGAATACATTGCTTTGTGAAGCGAAATTCAAAAACAGTGGGGAGAAGGATTAGCCAGTAGAATATATAGGAAGTGAATCATTTTGCTGAGAACATTCTTAGTTATTTTTCCTATGTATTCTCAAGGAAAATCCTGTAGTATAGTTATCAGGCTTACCAACTTTTATTTTGGCCTGGCAAAGGAACATGTCATCTCTTTAAACGGAAATAGAACTAGAGGCTGCATGCCTGAAGGCTTTTCTTTTTTTCAATGGCATAAGCTAGTCTTGCATTACTCTCTGAATACTTTGCTTTTGAAGTTTTTGTGTAAAAATATGAGAAGCTATGCAGCTTCAACAGACCCTGAGGGTTGCCAGTAAACATAGATGACACTGGCAAATTCTAGGATGCATGGTGTAAAGCCGTTTCTATTGCTCCACGCGGCAAAGGACGGGTAATTATGGCTTTAAAACTGGGTATGGTGTGGATTCTGGGATGTTGTTATGCACAGAGCCATCGTGTGCTCGTGCAGCATCCCAGTAGCTTCAGTGGAAGTCTTTTGAGATGAGAGCCTAAACTTTCAACACTTCAGCTTTAGCAGAGGTCCTGAATGCTTGTAGGGAAGAAGGGACGCTTCTTGAGATGCTCTGTCATTTATAGCGATGGAGGAAATACAGGAGCATTTAATTTTTCCTGGTATACCAGGTGGAGTATGTTGGTTTTTCTCTTTTAAACAATTATGTTGAAAACGATCAGAAAACCACACTTAGAACAAATGTAAAGTCATGGTATTTTAAGCGTTTGAAGAAGGAAGATGGTGTAGCCTTCCAGTTATACACCAGGTGGTACAACATATGCGGAGCACCTTGATGTCTGGTGGGAACATTGCGATAAAATGTCTCCAGCCACTGTCAGTCCTGAGGCTACACATGACATCTTTCAGATAAAGCTTAAGATGCAGTTCCAGAATTTCTTGATATCTTGACATTTGAATAATACTACGAAGAACTTGTATTTCTGTAGTGTCAACTGTGAACACTTTGGTCTTTCGTGTTGAGTGCTGCTTATAGGAAACTGTGACAAATGGAACAAAGTAAGTCTGAAGAAAACAGTTTTACTAAACAGAGGACATAATTACTTTATTTTTCAAGTACAGTGTTTGGAACATCATTGGGTTTCTGTAGTGCAAGGTCAAGCAACATACGATGGGGACAAACTTTTCGGCAGGGCCTGTAGCGATAGGACAAGGGGGAATGGCTTTAAACTAAAAGAGGGGAGATTTAGAGTAGATAGAAGGAAGAAATTGTTGATGCTGAGGGTGGTGAGACCCTGGCCGGGGTTGCCCAGAGAGGTGGGAGATGCCCCATCCCTGGAAACATTCCAGGTCAGGTTGGATGGGGCTTTGAGCAACCTGGTCTAGTTGAAGATGTCCCTGCTCATGGCAGGAGGGTTGGACTAGATGGCCTTTAAAGGTCCTCTCCAACCCAAACCATTCTGTGGTTCTATGATGACATGCATGGCAACTTATAATAACTGCTATAAAAACATGTCTGGAAAATAGAATTGTAATAGGCAATTTTCGAAATGGTAATGCGTTTAACAACAAATACCTTAAAGGGTACTTGCTATATTAACAAACTGCTTATGATCTTGCGGGGAGTGGCAAGCAGGCACAGCAGCTGGAATGCCTGTGACAGCTCGGATCAACAAAATTTGGCATCGCACTTCTGAGACCTAGTGGCTACCCTGAAAATGACTTGTACAATTGCATGTATCTAACCAGAAACAACACCTGTGCTGGGTAATGGAATAAAGATTCCTTCGGGTTGGAAGGTGTCTCCTTGGAGAAGTAGTAGTTGTAAATCTAAAAGTACACTGCTAAAAAACACATGTATTCTCTTTATCCAGAGGATTTGCTAGGAAGTTGTATATTTGACAGGCTGCGAGAGTTGGGGTGGTTCAGCCTGGAGAAGAGAAGGCTCCGGCAAGACCTTATTGTGGCCTTTCAGTCCCTAAAGGGGCTCCAGGAGAGCTGGGGAGGGACTTCTTACAAGGGCATGTAGTGATAGGACGAGGGGGAACGGCTTCAAACTGGAAGAGGGGAGATTTAGATGAGATATCAGGAAGAAATCTTTCAGTTGGAGGATGGTGAGGCAGTGGAACAGGTTGCCCCGAGAAGCTGTGGCTGCCCCATCCCTGGAGGTGTTCAAGGCCAGGTTGGACGGGGCTTGGAGCAGCCTGGGCTGGGGGGAGGTGTCCCTGCCCAGGGCAGGGGGGGTGGAACTAGGTGGTCTTTAAGGTCCCTTCCAACCCAAACCACTCTATGATTCTGTGTTGTGGTATTGCGTTTCAAACAGCTGATCGGAGGAAGTGAAGCAGCTGCTTGCAACTCTGTTGGCTGCAGTCTCCTGGAGGAAAAAGTAAAAATAAAATTTCCTCTTCGTAATAATTCGGTGGAGACAACCAGCTAGTTGGCCTGTGCTTATGAAGTCAGATAACTTGAAATAACGGGTGTTTTGAACAATGATTTTGGACTTCTTGAAATTACTACTTGCTTGAGGTGTTGTGTAGGCTTTTTAGGCCAAGATATTCTTTTGGCAATGGGAATGAAAGCAAAACCACTCCTCTTCTCGCTAAAGCGAGCGCTGCTTTTCCATTTCACGATGTGGAGAGCCAAGCCATAGAGAGACTGCGTTTCATCCAAACACGCCTGGGGCTGACTTCAGTGCTTCTCAGGGCACTAGTCCAGACTTCATAAAGTCATACCTTCACTGAGGAATCTTAATTCAGTTGAAAGTATGGATATTGGAAATGAGTTCTGTCCTCAAAAGCTGATAACTCTCTGGGACCAGAACCGGAACGGTTGCTGTTCATGGTGGGCTGCTCTGGGTGTTAGTACATGCACGTGAAGGACTTGGATCAAATACATGTGTCTCCATACAGTAAAATAACTTATCTGTATGTTTATTCAATAATCCAGTTGTTCTGTCTTGAGAAAACAAAGGAACCATAACAAATCTGGAGTAGTTTTTTTGGAATTAAAAAAAAAAAAAAACCCAACCCAACTAAATAGATCTGTTAAGAGAATAATGGCAAGTCCTGGCACTGCTCCAAGTAGACACATTCCCATACTTGAATAAATAGGGGACTCCATTGCTACAAAGTCTGACCTTACCTGAGATTATCCGTGGGTTTTCCTGTTGCCAAACATTTGGTAGAACGAATTGGATGAGTGTAATCAGAAAGCTATCGAGATGACTTTTGTTCAACTTCTTTGAATTATCTTGCCTGTGACCAAGAAGGGAGAGGAGGCAAAGTGTTCTTCCATTGATATTTGCAGAAGAAGAAGCATTGGTCTTCCAAGGTCTCTCTCAAACAGCATCTGGAGCATCTGCTCCCAAAATCAAATCTCAGATCTGCATACTGCAACTTCTAGAGGTAGGCCTGCTGTTTCAGCTCATCTCAGTCATGGAACGGAGGTTGCTGACACACTTAAACACAATCTCACTTTATTACGGAGAAATCTTTGTTGATTTCAGGCATTTTTTTTTTTCCTCCTGGACTTCCTCTTCTGTCTTTTTCAGTTTGGGAATTTTGNNAAAAAATCAGGCGTTTGCTGCACAACATAGTCTTCAAGGTGGTGTTTGTTGCTTCTAGGTCAGAGGAGGCTGGGAGATGGACAGAAGCTATAAAGCCTCTGATTTTTCTTTTTTGTAATGGTTGTTCTTGGACAGGAATTACATGTAATCTAGGTTAGAGAACTGTTTATTATGTAAAGGCTCTATGCAATTGAAAGCGCAGCATTTTTCATTTCTGCAATTAAGAAAGTCGTCCTGAAATAGTCTTAGCCTAGATGGAAAATGGGCTCATTAGCCACGTTCCTATTCTTGCCCAATGTTTTATTTAATTTTTCTGTAAACTTTTGACTTGCAATGGCTGCTGTCATTACATTTTCGTTATAATTGCTCTATTGGTTAGAATTGCTTATTAGTGAAGATTTATATAAATTTTCCCCTTCTTGAGATCTATTTACTTTCCCTATGCCCAATTCTAAAACACTCTGAAGCTGTGCAAAAGTTGTACTGTTTCCCAAACAAACAATTTTTAGCTGCTGTAGCAGTCACCAAACAAAGTCCTGGTGACAGCCCTTGGTGCAACCGAGTGATTTAATTGCAGCATTAAAATGAACAAATGCGGGGAAAATTGAGTGTGGCTGGTCTGGGTGGATTTACCATTTATTCTGGTGCTGCTTCATGACTCAAAAATACATTATGTTTAATATGGGCTCTCCTGGGACTGTGTAAGTTTACTAAATAAGTGTATTGAGTGATATGAAGAAAACAATGAGCAGACTGTAAGTCTTGTCTCTTCCTCCGCTGTTTTTATGTTCCCTTGGTGAAGTCTGTCTGCTTGTAAAAGTCTCTCGGAAACAAAGGTTTAAGTAAACTTATTTTGAACAATTATATAGAGAATAAAATCTCATAATTAAGTTCTGTATCAGTCAACTAAAATATTTTAAACTTGGTCCTGTGTAGCTTTTCTGGTCAGGTTAATGATTTGTCACATAATTTGTAGCTAGTTGTGGAATTTTTGTTCTTGCTAAATAGAAAATGTTTATCTTTGCCATTTGGCTTCTTAGTATTTTCACTGGAAGAAGAAAAAATAACCTTGTGCGTCTTTGCTGTTTGTGTATTGGAAAATAATGTGTTCTCAATCACTGTTACAGTGTTTCTCTTCCTGTCTTTTTAATAGCATCTTTTTTTCCCCCCCTCTGTGTTTTGCATTCTCTCACCCCACCACAACCGCCACCAGTTTCTTAAAACTCATGGCATGCCCTGGTATTTTAAGTCATTTTAAAAGTCATTTCAGCATCTTATCAGTATGTCAAGAACTGGCTTATTTGCAAATTGCAGTAGTCAGTTCGCAAAGCATATAAACCGTCTAAAAGTTTGCTTGGACATGTATTTAGAGCTCTCCAGTTAATTAATTGGAAATTAAAATTTTCACTGTGGTTTGGCACATACTTGAAACGAGCACAAGGCAAGTGCTAAAGATGGAAACCTGAAATACTTGTAATTATTGCACCTTATGTACAAATTAATCCCTTTGTTGTGCAGAACTGACGTTTTCTCTGTCACTTTATCCTCCTTAGGAGGCAGGCTTCGAAAAGAAATAATGACTGTATAAATTAAAATTTATAGTTCTGTCTGCTTCGTGTGGGTGTCATGCTAGACATAATTCCTTATGAAGTGCGGTGTCCGTTATGGAAATCATCATTGTATCCTTTCTCGAGCGTAGGAAGGGATTTTACAATCTGCTAGAATGCCAAATGCTTTCAACTGGAATTGAATGCGGTCCACTATCCATAAATTATAATCATGCATGCGTGTGGGTGTCTTATCATTAAACTCTTATGTCTGTGTGAGAAGTGTGGGAGGTAATAAAAGCTTGGGACATAGTAGTTGATAAATTGTACGTTTTCTCTTTAAAATCTGTTCTGAATGTATTTTGGGGTCCTTTAATAGACATCTTCCTTAAAGAAATTACTGCTGTGCTTGCTTAAAGGGATATTAGTTAAGCAGTACCGTCTTTTGTTTTGTTTTTCTCTTTTGGGCTTGTACCAAATGGTGATTAAAAACTAGTTAATGAGGTCCATAGGCTCCGCTCGAGTATGTAAGGCATGTTTACGCAACTTCATACTGATTTTAGGGATTTGAGTTTGAACGGAGGCTTTTACTGCAATAACTACTACATCAGGGCATTCCTTATTGTGGAGGCAGGTGTTTCTTTAGCTGCTTATGCTTTTCTTAAATGCATAAAGTCAGGCGAGAGAAACTTGGCTGAGCTGGAATTATATCTACGGTGAGGATTCCTAAATGTGAAATTAATATGAGCAGTCAAAAGTAAAGATGTGCATTGCTTTAGTTATACAGCTGAAGTCCGTATACAGAATTGGGACTTGAGGTGGGTCTTGAGTCTTGTGGGAAAATGCCACACGTCTTAAAAATGAAAAGATAAAGTTCTGAATCTTCGTCTGGAGTGCTGTTGCAGCAGCGCTAGCCAGCTGTAGACGTGGTGCTGGTTTAGCTACAACCATCGGATGGACAGAGCAGAAGTAAATTGTGCTTGGCCAACCGGATTGCCTTTGCAGTGGTACAACGGGAAAGCTTGTGGATGAGGGAAGAGCGGTTGAGGTTGTCCACCTGACTTTATTAAGGCTTCTGCCAGTCTCCCATAGCATCTTTGAATGGGGTGTTATGCTCTAGATGGGTAGACTACTACGTAGGTGAGATGTTGGCTTAAAGAGTGGTGGTTTGTCCCACCTCCACCACTCTGCTTATGTTTATTTCCCATCTAAATGTCTTGGGATGTTTTCACTTTGACCAGCCTCAAATCAAAAGCGTGGGGGAAAGGACGGTTGTACTCAAGAGATCTGAGAATCGAACATTTTGTCTCTTGGGTGACTGTAAGGTTTAAGCTGACACTTTCAGGGCACTATTGGTAATGGTTCTGAGATTTCTTTCATGAATGGAGATAGTTAATTTAGAATTTGCTATGGTGCGGAGCTTAGATTTCTTACCCCACTATGTGTATAATGTCCTAGCTTGCATTTATCACCCTAATAGTTAGCTGGCATTCCATCAGGAGGTTATCCTGTGACTCTTAGTCACTTTAGATTTGATGATCTGCATTAGATTTTTGTATCTTCAGATTTTAACCTTTGAGTGCTTTGTTGGTTTCCGAGGTATGCATGGAAAATCAGAGGTGTTAGTACCCCAGTCAGCCGTATGGTAATCTACAGATAATCTTCCTTCATTATGCAAACTGACCATTTATTCCTTTATTTATTCCGTGTTAAATCTCATGAATGTTGTTCTTACTCTTGCAGAAGTTTGAATTTTATTTTATTTTTTTTTAGAAAGACAAAGTCTCGTTAGAATCCAGTTGTAGTGGGTGCAATTCCGCATTCACTTCCAGTCCAACAGAAGTATGAGCTGCTGGTGAAAGAAACTCAAACCACGTGCTACTGCTTTTGCCTGCGTCTTTCTGCCTCTCCTTTTTTTGCTTATATTTGCATTTGTGTGGCCATGAGGTGAGCTGTCGCAGAGAATTGAGCTAGTTGAAAATTGTCCTTCCTGTCAGCTTGGCTAAAGAAATCGATTTTCTTGTGTGGCTACAGAAATACTGATGGCTGGGTTTTGTTTTGTTTTGTTTTGTTTTTCTTTTATTAAGAAGGGAGCAGAATGTGGGAAGAAATGTGCAAAGGGAAGGGGCTACTAGTTTTGGTGGGAGCTGTATTAAAAACCTGTTGACAGGTGCTCTGGATCAACTAGATTGCTCTTCCTTCTGGTCATTGGCTCATAGAATCATAGAATGGTTTAGGTTGGAA
The DNA here is from genome assembly GCA_013398815.1 of Ibidorhyncha struthersii. Lineage (NCBI taxonomy): Eukaryota > Metazoa > Chordata > Aves > Charadriiformes > Charadriidae > Ibidorhyncha > Ibidorhyncha struthersii. The sequence goes on from VZSZ01006627.1 coordinate 96,263, forward strand.
GGGACCTTGAAGATCACCCAGTGCCAACCCCCCTGCCCTGGGCAGGGACACCTCCCCCCAACCCAGAGTGTTCCAAGCCCCGTCCAACCTGGCCTTGAACACCTCCAGGGATGGGGCAGCCACAGCTTCTCTGGGCAACCTG
>VZSZ01006627.1:96699-110357 GCA_013398815.1 Ibidorhyncha struthersii
GGCTTGTGTTGAGCTTCTCATCAATCAGCACTTCCAGGTCCTTCTCCTCAGGGCTGCTCTCCATCCATTCTCCGCCAAGCCTGGATCTGTGATTGGGATTGCCCTGGCCCAGATGTAGGACCTTGCACTTGGCCTTGTTGAACTTCATGAGGTTGGCATGGGCCACCCTTTCCAGCCTGTCCAGGTCTCTCTGGATGGCATCCCTCCCCTCCAGTACATCTACCTCGCCACACACCTTGGTATCATCAGCAAACTTGCTGGGGCTGCACTCAATCCCACTGTCCATTTCACGGACAAAGACGTTGAACAGCACGGTCCCAGTACCAGCCCCTGGGGAAAACCACTCGTCAGTGGTCTCGGACATCGAGCCATTGACCACAACTTTGTGTGTGACCGTCCAACCAGTTCTTTATCCACTGAGTGGTCCATCTGTCAAATCTATGTCTCTCCAATTTAGAGACCAGGATTCGTGCGGGACACTGTCAAACGCTTTGCACAAGTCCAGGTAGATGACATCATTTGCTCTTCCCTTGTCCACTACCGCTGTAACCCCCTTCAAAAAGTTTTGAAAGGTCTGCGAGATAAACATATGGATAAATGTTATGCAAATGGAAAGGGTCAGTGCAACTTCTGTAATAGGTATGACTTACCTATATAAGAGCCTGACTTGAATATTCTCCAAAAATCGTAATTTATCCATGTGTTTCCTTGTTGCGGTCACTGCTCCGCTTATGCGTTGCCTGCAGGGAAGGTATGGAGATGATGTGTCCTGCATCCAGAGGAGTTCTTCACAGATTGGGGTTGCAGTTACCACCTTATGCTTCTCTGTTAACGGACTCATTCTGCTGGAGGATTTTATAGTAGAATGACTTTAGCGCTGCCAGGTGAGCGCTGTGGTCTTGACGATTTGTGGCTATTCTGAATTTCTTCCTAAATCTTCTCCTCACCCTTCATTTGAAGACTGTTTCTCCAAAGGCAACCTCCTGTTGAGCTTTAATCTGATTGAAGATGACCTGCTGCCGAAAGAGGCTGAGCGGGGTCAGCGCAGCGACTGCTCCTCCTCTGGTCGTGCATCAGATCTGCTGATGGTATATCCAGAGTGTTTTGGAAAACGCGCCCAACATACTTCATTTAGCTCATCTGCTAAAGCCTGACCTTCTCGGAGTGCTGCCTTAACGCCTCCGTCGCTTTCTGGCCCTTTTGAGGAGCTGTCTACTTCAGATTGTTCGGAAAAGCTTTTAGTGACAATTTTTATACCTTTAACAAGCTGTTCCTAAGTTATTTTTGGCTTGACTCGCTATGGTTTAGCATTGAACTTGCCAAAACTTATGTACCTTTTTGTTTCCTGATATGGAAAAAACAATCTTTTTGCATTTAATGGTCTCCTTCCTCTGCAGTTGAGTCACGGTGCTTTTTTGTTCTGTTCGGGGCCTCTAATATCTGATATACATCTTCTCTGAGCCTTTAATGAGTTGTCTTAAGTTGTCTTACTGCTACCTACAAGGAATACGAGCCTGTTTTCTTACCTGTTTCTGGAACTTTTGGGTATGTGCTACGTCAGAGCTGAACTTGTGAACTAAGAAAATTTAATTCCACTTTAAGATACTTGGAAACTGGAAGAATCCTCTGACCGTTTTATAGTTAATGAATTTCAATTCAGAATGCTTCTGGAAATACATATTTGGGAGGTTTGGGCGGGAGGGGGGCATTAGTTTTTCAGAAGAAAATCAGATCATGACCTTGAGCAACGATTTCCCATGTCTGCAAGAGAAGGGAAAGTAGAAATATGGGAGGTTTCAGCAGAGTTTACTCTCAGCTGGAAGGAAAATCTGGGTCAAATTAATTCTGCCAAGAATGGGAGATGTTTTTTAGGCACCACCGCAGCTGACAGTTGTTTGATACCCACTAGTTCTCTGTGTGTGTGCATGTATATAATAGAAAAACTATGTAATAGAAATAAAATACAGTGACTATATATAAAATATATGCACACAAATACATTTTTGTAATATAAATTTACATGACCTAGTATACTACATCAATATATATTTAGTGTATATATACAAATATATCTCGTAGGTATCAACATACCTAGAGAGATAAAAATTAAAATATGTGTAAATTTTAGATAAGAATAATTTCTTACAGAAATATAAACGAAGAAGATACGTCATATAAATATATGTATATGTATTAAAATAAATATAGACATATGAAATGTAGATAATACAAAAATATTGCTAGGAAAAAAATATTTTGGCTTGCATAATTTCAAGTTTGGCTTCAGGTTTGTCCTCGTTACTCACTGCTGACTTCTGAATTGAGCCTCAGTGGTTCATATTTCCGGAACTGCTTCTCTCAGCAGTTGGCATTCTGAGAACGTCTGTCAATAGAAGGTTTGTCTTTCTATATATTTATACATGAGATCTATATATTTATATAATTGGATGTACATATACGTGTGCATATACATACGCAATGTGTGTATAATCTATTCTATTGTCAATATAATCTATTCTGACTCTTCAGTAAGTCACAGATCTCTTAGGCAACTGGGATGTTAGTTTGGGATTTCTCGCTGCAGCCGTCGGTCCCATCCCTGCCTTGCACCAGCCCGGCGTGGTTTTTATTTCCCAAAGCGGTAATCAGGAAGCTGGTTAGTTTACTACTTGTTGATAATTGTTCTTTGGTCCAGATTCAGGAATCGCTTATAAAGCCAAAGATTGCTTCCAGAAATATTATTTCACTCCCTACCTCCATGGGAAACTGTAATTTTGAGAGCAGTTTTGGTAAAGCTGGTGAAATTGTTCTTGTGCTCAAGTACACTGTTGAGCTGGGATGTCGGGGGAGATGATAAATGGATATTGTCCAGCACCGTAACCAGACGAAACAGCGTGCGTTCAGGCCAAGGGCATCGAGAGGTAAATGCCCTTATTAAGTAGAAAATTCTCATTTTTACAGATAGGGGAAACAGAGGAAATAACATGCTTGCAGCTTGACTAAAATTATACGATGAGTTGACATTACAACTAGGAATAAAATTCCAGTGTCCTGATCTTTATCCTCATGATTTAACTGCTAGGCCTTGCTTCAAGGTTAATAAACGTGCTGTTTGCATGTGATAACTTGTGTAAGATTCCCACTTAACTGACGATTTCAGATGATTTTATAAGATGTGTATACAGCACATGCATGTCTTGTGTTGTCTGGTCTTGCTCGTCGTAATTCTTTGGCTAAGCAGAATTTAGGACACAGGCAATCAATATCCATTTTTTCCCTTCTGAGGAAGCGTGTTGTCATTATTTGTGAAGAACCCCCATAATAATGGTAATTAATGTGAAAGGCAATCAGATCAACTAGAGTTTCGACAGCTACAAATACCACTGAATATTTTAATATACGAGTATTTAAGTTCGCAGAGCTTGAAAATTGTGTGTTAAAAGCGATGGCATCATCAGCCAATCTGAAGAAGGGTGATTGTGGGAGGTAAGAGAGCGGTCGAGCAGGAGAAGAGCGGGAAGGGGAGCTCGGCTGGGTGTCCAGGCAGTCGGAATGCCATCGTGTCTGGGTGTCCAGGCAGCCCGGAGCTGTGAGCCAGCCTTGCTGGTGTCAGTGCTGGGCGGGGGATGCTCGGGAGGTTCTCCTGTCAACTCTCGTGCCGTGACTTGCGAGACAGCGTACGTACAAACAGCTCGGCAGCAGTTGCGATTTTGCATAAAGTTGGCTGAGTAATGTTTGTGCGAATACGGAGTGAATGTTGGGGATAGCAGAAATGTTTTTATGAGAAATATCACAATACTCAAATTAGCTACTCAAAAGCAGGTAGCCTAAAAAGGGTTACTCCGCCCAGGTGGCAGCTGCTGATGCTGAATGCCTACAAAACTTGTATACGACGTAGGGCTTGCTTGCTCAGGTAGGGTTTGCCAAATAGTTTCGGCAGAAGAGAATGCTCCGTGAAAATCTGAAGGACTTGTGAAAAGTGAGTAGAGTAGCCCTGGAGGCGGTGGTGGCCGGTGTCACCCTTGAGGGCAGTCCTGCTGCTCAAATTGGCTTTTTTTAACACCTGGGTTGGTCTCGGACAGAATGGAAATTGAATTGTATGTTATATTAAAAAGTTATATTAACTTCTCTTTCTCGAGCATGGGCATAAACCTGCTGTAGGTGTTAGCAGAGACGGCAGCCACGGGTAGCTCTCAGTATTTCCTAATTGCGCTCCCAGAGAGCAAACATTTTACTCTTTTTATGGCTTTGCATTGTCGCCAAATCCTTATGGACAGGAAAAGCCTAAAGGAATCCCTTGTCCGGTGGTAAAACATTTTTGGGTACTGAAGATGAAACGTTTTGGAACTGGACATGTGTGCTAGAGACAAAATAAAGCGCCTCTAAAGGTAACTTCTTATATTGGGATAAACGCAAATCTTTCCGTAATTCATGCCATAAGGTAGGTTAATAACAACTGGCAAATCAGTATTTGGAACCAAATCTTTCTTTAGGTTAATAACAACTGGCAAATCAGTATTTGGAAGCAAAACTTTCTTCATACATTATATGTAATTTTACTCTTTAATAGTGAAGTTGATGAGTGTTCGCACATGTTTCTATATAATTTCAATGTTAACTATCAATTTTTGTTGGAGAAAATATCTCTTTAGAAAAAAGAAAGCGTGTACATGCAGGCAGAGTTAGTAATACTTAGTCAGCCTTTTTCTCCCACCATAGTGTTGTATTTTTGTAGTCAGCAAATTCGATACACCAAAACCTTTTCCCAACACCATTCCCTCTACGCTGGCTGTCTCCCCCAAAACCAAACAATTTAATAGGTGGTAGATGCATATGAGGACTTCAAATAAGATACCGGGTATTGCAGCTCAGTTTTGTTGGTTTGAATCCAACTGTGGTGTCTGGTGGCAAAACCTTGTTACTATCTGTTGCCTCTGGAGTTGATTTCAGTTCAGAGACCGAAGCCAAAGGGCAGGTGCTAGTGTAAACCAGCTCATCAGCGTTGGCAGTAATTTACGTCCTGCTCTGAAGATTGAGCAGGGAGAACCCCCTTCTCTCAGCTGAGGGGGCATTTTCGACTAGTCAAGATAATGAGAAATTTTGCCCTGGTTTGCCTGTGGTACGCTTGTTCTAGGGGTGGGACTTCATACTTCAGGGCTGCCATTTTTCTCAACGCTTTATCATTTAGAAGTCCCGTTTTAATAACGTTCGTATGACTGGAGCTGGTATTGATGCCTGTAGATAAGCCTATATAGCACTTTCTGTAGTGAAATCCAAATTTCAATGGCTCATAACTTTTTTTTTTTGAACTGCAGTTGTTTGTGATGAAACTTTTCACGCTGAGTATCTTCCTTAGACGGATTTTTTTTTTAATTCTTTTTTTTTTTTTGGCACTGCTTTAATTGAAAACAGTTCTTCTGTTTCTGAGAATGAGGTTAGGGAAAAATGTTATTTAACCAATGCTGAATTCTTACATCTGTTTTATTGAGGAGTTTTAGAGCCTTCATGCCTTGGAACAGGCTCTTGAGATTTGGGAAGGGGGGCTTAGGGGAGTGAAACTGTGGACGAAGATGTGCCATTTGCAATCCCTCTTAGAGTTTGCTAAATCTGGCGAGGTTCTGGAAGTTGCTGTTTGCATACACTGAGCAGAAACTTGTTGAAAAAGTTGCAGCAAAGCTGTCTGAAAGTTGACTTTTCATGAAGTGTGTTCTGCAGAGCGTCAACGCCAGCAAGGTTTGGGATGCGGCACCCCTCGGGAAGTCCCTTCCAGGATGCGGGAGGGACTTTCCCTGCAGTTGCTTCATCCAGTTGCTGGTGGACCAGGTTTCAACCAAGAGAATTAACGCTCGGGGACTTTCTCATCCTTGGTACAGCAGGTAGTGTAGAGGAGGAAGTTATCTCACTGCATTACAAAACGTCATGGCTTAGAGCAAAACCAGGGACAGGCTGGGGCGCATTAAAAACCAACATGCCTGTTGCATGTGTGCATCGGGGAGAGGTAGCGGGGTCCAAGGAGCGTGAGCAAGACTTCTCAGAAATATGGGTGACAGCCAGAACACTCCCAAACTGTGAAGCGCTGATTTTTCCAACCGTGCTTAGATTTGGAGTTTTATTTAGTTGCTTTTAAATGCTCTACTGAAGGCTCTGACAGAAAAGCTGGTTGGAACTATTGCAGGTACCAGTGCTTGGGTGCTTTATGGGTTTGGAGGAGTAAAACTTAGGCCTAGCAGGGAAACAGCAGATCTGTGAGGACCTCGCTGTGCGTGCTATTCCTTCTTAGTTATGTTTGGGACAAGAAACAGGAGATTAGGATCTTTATCTGGCCAATGTGCAGCAGGCTGTGCAAACAAGCAAGCAGCATTTATTTTGTTAGAAGGAAGGGTGTGAAGAGGCTGGGGAAGATGCTGAGGTTTAGCTGTCGAGTTGTAATTTGGTGATGGTATGGAGGGAGTAATGAAAACTGAGACCAGGAGGAGAGGTGCCAGGTCCAGCAGGTCTATTGGTGAGGCCAGTTGTGATTCAGGCAGGGAATTCACCCCTTAACCTCACCCTGCTTCATCGCAATTGTTTAGGCTGGGCGGAGAATGGCTGGAGAGCAGCCCTGAGGAGAAGGACCTGGGGGTGCTGATTGATGAGAAGCTCAACAGGAGCCGGCAATGTGTGATCGCAGCCCAGAAGGCCAACTGTATCCTGGGCTGCATCAGGAGAAGTGTGGCCAGCAGGGTGAGGGAGGGGATTCTGCCCCTCTGCTCTGGGGAGACTCCTCCTGGAGTCCTGCCTCCAGCTCTGGAGCCCCCAGCATAGGAAAGACATGGACCTGTTGGAGCGGGTCCAGAGGAGGCCACAGAGATGCTGCGAGGGCTGGAGCCCCTCTGCTGGGAGGACAGGCTGAGACAGTTGGGGGTGTTCAGCCTGGAGAAGAGAAGGCTCTGGGGAGACCTTAGAGCTCCTTCCAGTGCCTAAAGGGGCTACAGGAGAGCTGGGGAAGGCCTTTTTACAAGGGCATGTAGTGATAGGATGAGGGGTAATGTCTTCCAACTGGAAGAGGGGAGATTTAGATGAGATATTGGGAAGAAATTTTTGACTCTGAGGGTGGTGAGGCAGTGGCCCAGGTTGCCCAGAGAAGCTGTGGCTGCCCCATCCCTGGAGGTGTTCAAGGCCAGGTTGGACGGGGCTTGGAGCACTCTGGGCTGGTGGGAGGTGTCCCTGCCCAGGGCAGGGGGGTTGGAACTGAGTGATCTTCAAGGTCCCTTCCAACCCGAACCATTTTATGATTCGATGTTTAGTTCTTGCCTGGTTCAACAGGGGGAGAGAGAGGTGCTGAGTTTTGTCATGGTAAAGTTGACCCTTGTCATTTCCTGAATACTGGACTTGGCGAGAAGTCTGGATTTGACCGCTCGAGTGTTGGCAAGAAGGAGCTCTGAAGTCCTCCAAAAAGGATATGTGTTTTCATGGAACTGAGATATGTCTTCTTGTGATAACTTGCCTTGAAAATGAGTGGCATACGTTCAACAAGTAAGGGAACAAAGATGAAAATTATCTTGTGTTTTAAGCAGCTGAGTCCAGAGAAAAATTAGTTCTCCCTTGCCTCTTTGCATTTGTATTTTTTTTAGGGATTCTAGGTAGATAATTTTAGAGGGAGACTTTCCCAGGAGCCACTCGCCCGTTTTCCTCATGTTCTCTCATGTCTCATTTAAGAAACGGGTTCATTTTGAATTGAGCAGTCACAAGTCAACAGAAGCAGTGTGTTAAACTTGCTAAGTGATCGAAAACTCTAACTGCTCTGGAAAATTCAGCTTTTGGATGCCTTGATCTGTCTAGTAACATTACAGGTCACTTCTGTCAGTGGCAGTCTGAATTTCTTCTTCCCCCTTCCCCCTTGATGTAGAGATGGAGTCCTTTTGAGGGTACTGCTTCAAAAGCAGTAGTTAATATCGGGTACCCTGATGTAAAAATATTTTAAAATTTATTTATAAATATTTTAAAATAATGCTGGAATCCAAGTGATAAAGATTGGTGGTAAAAAGGTAAATCATAGACTCATAGAATGGTTTGGGTTGGAACTTTAAAGTTCTTCTAACCCCAAATCCCCCCTCCACTGAGCAAAATTTGAGCGCTCTCATCTATGATAGGATCTTCTAAGGCACAGAAGAAATGGATGGCCCTGAGCAAGTGTTGGTATCATCTGCATAAACAAGAGAAGGGAACTGAGCGACAGCGTGGACATCCGTGATTTTTGAGGGTTCCGAAAATTGTGAACCTCTGCGTTGCTTGTATATCTTGTGGTTCATGATTGGAACAGATCGATGTTGCAGTAGGAGAAGAATGTGAAAGCGTTACAAGTTTTTATTACCGCTTGTTTCAGTAACTCAGTGCCACATTTTTGCAAGTTAGGTCTTGCATTGTGTTTGAAGTGCAGCAGAGCCCCTTGGCATGGAATACCAGCAAATTGCCCACAGGAGAAGCCCTTGTACTTGGAGGAAATAAGCATTTAATGCATGCGTTAAAAATTTTTTATTTATAAATGATGAGTACTTCATGATTCTGCCTTATTTATATGTTTATAGTTGATATAATGCATTTGATAATTTATAGAAAGATTCTATTTTATCAATCCTTATAAATAAGTGTTATGATCATATAAAATACCATTATACATACCTATATAAACCCCCAAATGTATCTATCTATATTTAAAAAAAAAAATCCATTAAAGTAATATTTGGCCTTTTTGCTATGGAGAGGAATTCGTGCTGGCAGCCCTGTTCTGTTAAGTGGGCTTTAAAAGGTTTCTCTTCCCTCTCTCTGAAAGGGAGGTTCATCGAGGTGTGCATAAATTTGTGATAACAAATCCTTGCAATTCTCGGAGCGCGCAGGAAACAAAATAATTTGACGACAAGGTTATCGGGATAAATCCAGAGAGTATTCTGCAGTATGCTATGAGCTATTTAAAAACTTTTGGCTGCAATCCTCCAGTAAATAGCAGTCAGACTTCCAGAGATGTCTGGCAGTCAGCAGCTCCAGTTGTTCTTATGGTGCATACTTTATGTTCTACCAAGATCATTACCTGAAGATCTAAAACCTCTTCTGCAGTGTATAAATAGGAGATTATCCAGGAAATATCAGTATGTGGTGGATGGAAGGAACACTTTTGGACACCTGACCCTTGAAAGACTTCTCACTTTTCATTTTCTGGTTTTCTGTTACATTCAGAATGTTGTCGTACCATTACGCCATCTCCAAACTTACGACATCCATCACTTCTCTTAGAATGTGGTTTTCTCTGCCCACCGTTGTTGTGGCTGCGTAGGCATTATCGTCCAGGGTAGTGTAAGTGTGATCGCTATGGATGTTTTCCCAAGAAAAATCACACGTTACTGTCTGTGTTAAAATATTCAAGCTGTTTATAGCTAGACTGGTATCATAAATTCACCTTGATGAATTACACTCTACATTCCTTAGTCATTCTTAACTATTATATAGTATACTAAATGTAATTACCTTCATCTGGGTTTTTTTTTCCCCTCTACCTTTCTTTCAGGGCTTATATTTTTCCTTCTATTTTCTATTACAAACTCTTAAACCAGCTGCGTGCTTTCCTCATATGTGTGTTTTACTGCCTTGCACAGAGGTAGGTGTAGCTCAGACGGCTGCTAAGTATGAGGTGAATTCATTGCAAAAGAAATAATGACAATTATTAATGACAAGTGGAGTTGACAAGCGTTTGACTTGCTGGTTTTGTATTAGGAAAAGTAACTTTGATATTGGTAAGTAAAGCTAGTTTTCTGTTTGTTTTAAATGTTTGTGTGTGTCTGCACTAGATTTAAAGGTGTTCTTTAATTCAAAATACCTCCTCTTTGAGCATGTATGCATCTTAAAATAATTTCTCCCAACAATCCTGTGCACCTGACTCTAAAAATCTGTTGAGGGTAGAGGGAGGGATGAATACGAAATGATAATATCAGCTGTCAGTGTCACTAGATCTCATTTTTCGTCTTGAAAAAATTTATTTTGTGCTTCTGAAAACTTTTGTTGTTTGTCTTCCTTCTCCCTTAATCCTGTGGAAGGGGTATTTTTTTCCATTTTATAAATTGGAATTAGTTTGCAAAGAAAATAAAAGATTCTGGAATCCTATGGAAATATTTATGAGTGAGGACCATGAGGATGGTTGAGCAGTGGAGCAGGCTGCCCGGGCAGGTTGTGCCATCTCCATCCTTGGAAGTTTCCAAGACTCAGCTGGATGAATCCCTGAGCAACCTAGTGTGACCCCGTATCTGCCTCTGCTTGGAGCAGGAGGTTGAGCCAAAGACCTCCTGGGGTCCCCTTCCAGCCTGAATCGTTTAGTGGTGGACTTGGCAGTGCTAGGTTGACAGTTGGACTCAATCTTAAAGGCCCCTTCCAACCTAAATGGTTCTATGATCTATGATCCTGTGATCATACGCTCTGAAAAATTATTTCTTCCTTTCTACTCAACTTTTAAAACTTCTTCATCTGGTTTCTCTAAGGCATAGGTTTGGTCCTGCTAATGTTTTTCTTCCATGGACTAGCTTGATCATTTTATCGTCAAAGTCAACAATACAAATAAATCTTAGAATCATAGAACCATAGAATGGTTTGCGTAGGAAGGGACCTTAAAGATCATCAAGTTCCAACGTCCCTGCCCAGGGCAGGGACATCTTCCACTAGACCAGGTTGCTCCAAGCCCCGTCTAACCTGGCCTTGAACACCTCCAGGGATGGGGCAGCCACAGCTTCTCTGGGCAATTTGTTCCAGGTTCTCACCACCCTCAGGGTGAAAAATTTCTTCCTAATACCTATTCTAAATCTCCCCTCTTCCAGTTTGAAGCCATTTCCCCTTGTCCTATCACTCTATGCCCTTGTAAAAAGTCCCTCTCCAGCCTTCTTGTAGGCCCCCTTCAGATACTGGAAAGTTGCTCTAAGGTGTCCCCGGAGCCTTCTCTTCTCCAGGCTGAACACCCCCAACTCTCCCAGCCTGTCCTCCCAGCAGAGGGGTTCCAGCCCTCAGATCATCTTTGTGGCCTCCTCTGGACCCAGTCCAACAAGTCCATGTCCTTCTTATCCTTTGCCCGGATGGTTTTTGAACACGTTTCCATGTCTCTTTCTGTCCCTAATTTTTTCCGACTGTGTTGACAAAAAAATATTACTGAAAACCTCACTGTCAGTGGGATTATATGCATCCACTGCACTCCCTCCCACTCCCACCACAACAATAAAGTACCAGGACGGTGCCCTGGGCAAAAGCCAGAGGAGTTTGCCATTTAAAAAAATAAATTAAAAAAAAAAAAAAAAAACACAAAAAAAACCCACAAACAACAAAATCTCCCCCCCCCCAAAAAAACCAAAACCCAACCAAAACCACCCCCATCAAAAAAAAAAAAATCCACAAAAAAACCCAACCCAAAAAAGCCCCCAAAACCCAGCACCCAACAACTCCTTTTTAATGGCTCACTGTATGAGATGTTGGCATGGTTCGCTGTTCTGAGGCTGATAGCTGACTGAGTCAGACAGTTGTTGTAAAATTGAATCCGACACTGGGTGGATTGCTGTTTTTCCCACATTTCTCATATGTTTTCCTCCCTCTCACCCTCTTCTTTTCTAGGTTGCCCTTAGTTTCCCCGGTTTCAAATAGTCATAATACTCTGGTATCGTGTTCTTATGTAATACCATAAAACCTTTATTATTTTTTTTTTATATTGTCGTCGCATTTGCAGCTTCATTTCTACTGGACAGTCTTGAAATGAGCAGCTGAAATATTGTTCCGTCTCAGAAATTGTATCGCTTATGTCCAGAGGAGTTGAAATAGTTTCATAAATAAGAGTTTCCAGCAATGGGCCAAGAGTGAAGCTAATAAAAATGGGGAAGGTTTCCGTCCTTGTTTAACGTGTTCCCTTTCTATATTTTTTTAAATGTATTTCTTGAAGTAAATTAATGGTTTATTAGAGTTATTTTCAGCTTTATTTGGCAACTTTATAGCCTTTTGATTCAGGAATGTGGTGTGTAATTTGCTTTACTCAATTCTTCAAGGAGTCTGTCACCAGATATATCTGCTACTTAGATTCATGTTACAGATACCAAAAACGTCTTCAGAGGTTTCCAGCGAACACAGCTATCCCCTTCTTCAGGCCACTGGTATGAGGTTCAACAAGGCCAAGTGTCGGGTGCTGCACTTGGGTCGCAACAACCCCATGGATGCTACAGGCTTGGGGAAGAGAGGCTGGAAAGCTGCCCGGCGGAGAGGACCTGGGGGTGCTGGTGGACAGCTGGCTGAATATGACCCAGCAGTGTGCCCAGGTGGCCAAGAAGGCCAATGGCATCCTGGCCTCTATCAGGAATAGTGTGGCCAGCAGGGCTAGAGAAGTGATCGTCCCCCTGTACTGGACACTGGTGAGGCCCTACCTCGAGTGCTGTGTTCAGTTTTGGGCCCCTCAGGACAAGAAAGACATTGAGGTGCTGGAGCGTGTCCAGAGGAGGGCAACGGAGCTGGTGAGGGGTCTGGGGGACAAGTCTTGTGAGGAGGAGCTGAGGGAACTGGGGCTGTTCAGCCTGGAGAAGAGGAGGCTGAGGGGAGACCTTATCACTCTCTACAACTACCTGAAAGGCGGGCGTAGCCAGGTGGGGGTCATTCTCTTCTTCCAAGTAACAAGCGATAGGACAAGAGGAGATGGCCTCAAGTTGCACCAGGGGACATTTAGGATGGATATTAGGAAAAAGTTCTTCATGGAACAGGTTGTCAAGCCTTGGAACAGGCTGCCCGGAGAAGTGGTGGAGTCGCCATCCCTGGAGGTATTTAAAAGATGTGTAGACGTGGTGCTGAGGGACATGGTTTAGTGGTGAGTTTGGCAGTGTTAGGTTGATGGTTGGACTTAATGATTGTAAAGGTCCCTTCCAACATAGACAACTCCATGGTTCTATGATTCAGCATCTGTGTGCAAGTAAGAGAAGTGGAATCCATCTGGAAATCTTAAGTGTATAACTTCAGTGAGGCAGTTTAAAGGTGTTGACTTTATAAACATTTCTGTAGTTTTTCAGATGAAATAGGGTATTTTTCAGTGTCTTTATGCATTCCTGATACAGCCGTGGTGTCAAAAGCCGGATGGGAGTGCAGCTCTTGAACTGAGCTTCAAACTCCTGTGGAAAGGTGGTCTTCTCCTTATTTTGAAGTTCAAACCAAAAAAGAGTTAGTTAACCTAATGGCAAAGGTGGGGATCCTGCCCTGAAAACAGCCTATATCATTTTAGATGCCACAGTAAGAGACCTCCTGAGATCTAGAGATAAAATGAGAGGATAAATAGTTTGAAATAAGAGAAACACAATTTTTGTTGTGAATTGAGGAATACGCTTGTTTATTATATGAAATCTATGCAGTGTAGTACTTGTGATCTTTTTCAGTGCAGTGGCGTTTGAGAGGTCGTGCGAAGTATTCGAGCGGGGATTAATTGCAGGAAGCGAAGTGGAAAAGACTTTCAAAGAAAGGAAAGAAAAATCCGTGTATATAATTTGGCTGAGCAACAAAGGAGATGTGACTGTGCCTTTTATTTAAAGGCTGTAAACACTGAACTGGGGAAGAAATGTTTTATGGCATTACATAGAACCACTTATAGGAATAAGTAGATGAAGTTGAACAAAGTAATGCTTAGG
>VZSZ01006627.1:110699-166808 GCA_013398815.1 Ibidorhyncha struthersii
GCCGTTCCCCTCAGCTTTCCCGTTGTGCCGCAGCATTGCCGGGAGCAACGGGGACAGGCAAAAATGAGGTGCCTGGGGTGTATTTTAAAAATACAGATACCCACACATGAGCTGGGCTGTTCCTGGAGAGACTGTGATCGGGAGCGGGGCAGGCAACAGAATTTGCGTTGCGGAGCTTGGCTTCACAGAAATGACTACCTTCTGCTTTTCTTGGCAAGTAGGATGAAATACTTGTCTCTGGTAGAAGAGTATTATTAGGTGTGGAAAACCTCAAACAAATAAGTCGTACTCAGTCATATGAGTCTTACTGGTTCTATTACACTGATTTGATGAGAAGAAAATAACTTGTTTTTAAAACATGTCTGCTACAATTACTTTTTTTTTTTTAAAGATTTAAAGAAGTCATCTAAACCATGCTCTTAATCTTTCTATAGCATTGCACTCACTTTGCTGTAGTATTTAGGAATTAAATACTGAAAGTAAATTATCATAATGATGATAAAGCACCTGAAATAAAGTAAAACTCCTGAAAATTAAGCCCATGGTGATCCACTCTGGAAGTTGTTGAGACACGTGTGACTCTGACCTTGCACAGCACTTTGAATCAAGGACTAAGTGGTAGCTTGATAGGGTTTTAAGCCTAGATGTGCCTTTTCAACTGATTGTGCATTTACTCTGACATAAATTCTTTTACCATTCCTATATTCCAAACAGTAAATGGAGTCAGGCTGGGCTGGTACAGAGCTGTCGTCTCAAAATGCTTACGGCACTGCACACAAGCTTTTAAATTTAGTATCTCCCACGCATGAATCCTTGCTGCAGCCTGCTGATGACTTAGCAACCAGCTAGCCCACCGCTATTTAAAATACGAATTTATTTTGCTAGACTGTGTGTCGCCCCAGAAACTATTCACTTGGAGTTGTTTTTCAAACGTCTTCCCTCCTTTGTCGCAAGCTAGCTTGGGTTAATTCTGTTAGTCTAATGCCAGACAGTGGAAACGTGGAAAATATTGCTGAAAATTAAAAATTGTTACTTTTGTCACTTATATTACTGTGTCAGATGTAATGTTGCAGAAATTTATTGTTTATAAGAACTTGTATCAGCTGCAAAGTTACTGCAATATTTAGGACAGCCATTTTTACGCCTCTGAGATTTATAATCTCCCTACCTAAAAAATCTACGGCGTAATCAGATCCGCTTTTTCAGTCAGAGGTGGTAGTTTGTGTATACATCAGTGTGTTTATGCTCCTTACGAGTTAAACGTTGCTTGAGGATGTAACACTTAACATGCAATTTCATTAAGCCCTTAAAAATTATTCATAGTTCAGCTTTGCTAGTTTCTTGCTGTAATGAATCTTCCAAAAACTTGCGATGGGACTCTCCTAAAATTAAAGTAGCTGCTAGTTTTATAGTCTTTTAAGCACGTATACCCAGTGTTCCTCACAATTAGCAGTTTTAAGTTGCTTAAGTAAAGACCTGAGATGTTAAGAACGTGCTAATAAAGTATAAAATGACTTTGACTTGAGACATTAGTGTCTTGCGTCTTGATACAGCAGTTGCCTCGCTGATCCAGCCTCTCTCCCATTTGTGATTCTGTGGACCACTTTTTCCTCTCCCAATCATTATCACATCCCATCCCCGTGGCAACTTGAGAAATTGCTTACATGGAAAAGTCGTTGTAGGAAAGTATTTATGTATTTTTAGCTTGCTTCTAACACAATGTAGCAGCTGGAAACAAGGACAAGAGCCAGCACAACGTGAACTGCCAGCTCTCCGTGGGCCACCAGAAAGTGTTCATCAGACCACAATGTGAGAACCATTGAATTGACTTAAGAAATGTGACACACATAATAAGCATTAAAAAAAAAACCCAACCCAACACTCAAGTTCCCAAAGCTGCTGCCTGAATGTAATAAGAATGAAATAGTAATTGTGATGTTTTTGAATAATACACTGCTCACTGGTTTTGGCGGAGGAAGTACGTGATGGTATCAATTAGATGCAATGAAAATCACTTCTACTTTAGTTCTTCATAATCTGTGTTTACTGCTCTCTTCGATGATGTTGCCGTGTTGAACAATCCACTGGATGCTGGAAGTTTCGTTAATAGGAAAGCAGGGTGTGGAGCTAAGACTTGAACAGATTACTGAAACATAGGCCAGTTGTGTTCGGTGGGTTTTTTTTGTGGTTGGCTTTTCTGTCTGGTATTTAATGCTGGTTTTACTGACTTCTCTGGCCTTGTCTACTTGTTGCAAAAATGGAAGGAACACAAGGGGAGCGGGATTGTCATTTTGGAAACGTTAAAATGACAGTAAGACCTCATCGCTCTCTCCATCTACCTGAAAAGGGGGCGTAGCCAGGTGGGGGTCAGTCTCTTCTCGCAGGTAACAGGCGATAGGACAAGAAGAAACGTCCTCAAGTTGCACCAGGGGAGGTTTAGGATGGATATTGGGAAAATTTTCTTCACTGGAAGGGTTGTCAAGCCTTGGAGCAGGCTGTCCAGGGAAGTGGTGGAGTCACCATCCCTGGAGGTATTTAAAAGATGGGTACACATGGTGCTGAGGGACATGGTTTAGTGGTGGTTTTGGCAGTGTTAGGTTGATGGTTGGACTGGAAGATCTTAAAGGTCTTTTCCAACCCAAATGCTTCTGAGAAGATCTTTTGAAGATCTTCATGTCTACTAAAAGTCTTACTTTTCCCTTTTCAGTCTTGAAAGCAGCCTGGGGCTGAACCTCCATCCGGTGTGCTCTGCAAAATAGTTTCAAAAGCAATCAGACTCATTGGCAAGATGCTAACGATGTGTGATAGGACTGGGGCGTGTGTATGGGGGAATGAGGAAAGGATCTGCTCTGGCACCGAGCTCCAGCGAGGAGAAAAATGAGCATACTCAAAAAAGGCTGTGCCAACATTAATTGAAATTTAATGCCTCTGTTTAAACTTAATGAAGGGTAGGCCATTCAAAGGAAAACTCGATGAAGTTCAATTATTATATGACTGCATTTTGCAACTCTTATTAAATAAAAAATAAAATAAAAAAAAACAACCTTATTTTCCCAGAAAGATACTTTCAAATAAGTAACACCAATTTCCTCGGCGTTAAATTAATGCTCTTTCCAGGGAGAGGGTTCAGAGAGTTTCTCTTCCAAGCCTTTATGCTGAAGTTTGGAAAGTGAATAAGATGTGTTTTATGGAAGAATTACAACTAATTTAATAAACATCCCAAGAAAACTCACAAATCAGTTACAGTTCACAGTTTGTTGATATACTAACATGAAGTAATGGTATGCAGTGCTAGAAGTCTTTGGCTATAAACGTCAATGCTTTATAATGAGTAAATCTTGGAAGTACCCCCTGCGCTCCTCCCTGTCTTTTGGTTTTAAAATGTCGTTAAAATCAAGCTCTTAAAATTTTACTTTGTCACATGAAAGTATAAAAAAAATGTGTTTAAACTTTTCTCTGAGTAGGTCCAAATGTGAACCACCTTTGTGGCTTGTTGTGTGTGAGAGAGCAGAGCATCAGGCTGAGATTTCTGCGGAATTGCGTTTCAATTAAATAACGGTTTGGTGAAACAAATTTTTTTTGGTTTGTGTTTGGGTTTGTTTTTTTTTTTGATGAATGTTTCATAACTTCGTTTTGCCATTAAGCGTTCTTCCACAGACCGTCAAACCGGATTAAAATCCTGGGTTTCTTTTCATGGCTGCGAGCAGTGTTTCTCTTTACTTACGGAAGACTTCGGATTCTCTACTGCAAAAAAAACATACCTTGCTCTTAAGCAAGACTGCTTTCCTTGTGCCTTTGTATAAATAGGGGGGGGGGAAATACTTGTGATGTGTAGTTTTGTGGAAGAGACGGAAAAAATGGATCTGCTCGTTCTATTTTAAAGGTAAAAGCTGTCTGTTCCTTCTCGAAGTATCTGCATGTTTGCCAGAAATAATTGGCAAAATCTTAATGTTTCTCTAAATGACAAAAATTCTAGTAATGTGGTTCCACGAGGCAAGAAATAAAGTTATATGGAAGAATTGCAATTAGAAATAGGTTACAAGTATTTTGCAGAAAACGGTAAATTCTGTAGATGATCTAAACGTAAACTGGTTTAGGGTTTTGGATTATTAACTTCATCACTTATAATTAGCACCACAAAGGTAGTATTTGATAATGCAGAGCTTTCTTAGAGTATACAGAGCTTCAGAAGCACTTTGGGTTGTAGAATCATCATGGAATCATAGAATGGTTTAGGTTGGAAGGGACCTTGAAGACCATCCAGTTCCACACCCCTGCCCTGGGCAGGGACACCTCCCACCAGCCCAGGGTGCTCCAAGCCCCGTCCAACCTGGCCTTGAACACCTCCAGGGATGGGGCAGCCACAGCTTCTCTGGGCAGCCTGGGCCAGTGCCTCACCACCCTCAGAGTCAAAAATTTCTTCCTAATATCTAATCTAAATCTCCCTTCTTCCAGTTGGAAGCCATTCCCCATTGTCCTATCACTCCATGCCCTTGTAAAAAGTCCCTCTCCAGCTTTCTCGTAGGCGCCCTTCAGATACTGGAAGGAGCTCTACGGTCTCCCTGGAGCCTTTTCTTCTCCAGGCTGAACAGCCCCAACTCTCTCAGCCTGTCCTCCCAGCAGAGGGGCTCCAGCCTTCGGATCATCTTTGTGGCCTCCTCTGGACATGTTCTAACAGGTCCATGTCCTTCAGCTTTTGGTGGCCCCAGAGCTGGAGGCAATATTCCAGGTGGGGTCTCCCCAGAGCAGAGGGGCAGCAACCCCTCCCTTGACCTGCTGGTCACACTTCTTCTCATGCAGCTCAGGATGGGGGTGGCTTTATGGGCTGCAATCGCATATTGACAGGTCATTTTGAGCTTCTCATCCACCAACAACCCCAGGTCCTTCTCCTCAAGGCTGCTCTCTATCCATTCTCCCCCCAGCCTGGATTTGTGCTTGGGATTGCCCTGACCCACATGTAGGACCTTGCACTTGGCCTGGTTGAACCTCATGAGGTTGGCACAAACCCACCTCTCCAGCCTGTCCAGGTCCCTCTGGATGGCATCCCTCCCCTCCAGTGTGGTGACCACTCCACACAGCTTGGTGTAGTTGGCAAACTTGCTGACGGTGCACTCCATCC
Source organism: Ibidorhyncha struthersii (assembly GCA_013398815.1). Taxonomy (NCBI): domain Eukaryota; kingdom Metazoa; phylum Chordata; class Aves; order Charadriiformes; family Charadriidae; genus Ibidorhyncha; species Ibidorhyncha struthersii. The sequence continues at coordinate 115,819 of VZSZ01006627.1, forward strand.
CAACATCCATGTCACCAACAAAGATGTTAAACAGCACTGGTCTCAGCACCGACCCCTGAGGAACACCAGGGTCATGGTGCTGTTGCAGGTAACCCACCCTCTTCATCCTTTTCACAGCTCCGTAGTTTAATTTTGGGACTTGCAGCTCTCCTTTGCCACTGCTCAGCGATCTAGAAAACTTTAAGAAAACTTTTTGCGAGTTGCGTTTCCCTTGGGATAGATACTGAAATGACAAGAGACTGGGAGTAAATGAATTTTAAAGTGAAATTTAATGTGCGAAAGTGTCCAGGCAAATTTCATTCTATGCTTTTAATGATGCCAGGCAGCACTAGTGCAGCGCTATTGGCTGAAACGGGGATTTTCTTCCTTTTATCCTGTTGTGGGTTTTTTTTCCGTGTGATGTTCTGATGAAGCAGAAGCTGAAACGTGATTCTCACCACTTCTTCTGTATCGGTGTATATTCATCGTGTTTTCGTTTTTCCTTAGCTATAACTTTAGATCCGAAAAGAAGACAGTGAGGAGAGCTTCTTAAGGGGTTGCGGTATTATTTTGGTTTTGTTTCATTTGCTAAAAAACTTCAATATATCTTAATAAGTTTGAAATTTACCTAAATGTAAAACCGGGTGTAGCAAAGTGGTATTTCAAATATTGTGAAAATACAGAATACAGCTAGAAACACTGTTTACCTGTCTTTCCTCCGAAGCTCTTTATCTATTTAGCACTTTAAGCTGTTGTTAAAGATTAGAGACAATATTTCCCTTAGAAATACTCTTAAATTGAGTATGTTGGGAGCACCAACCAATATTTAGCGCCTAAATTGCCATCGCTTTTTGGAACCGAAAGGAATATTCTGAACCTGTTAATGGCACAGGATTGCTTTTCTGGAGGAACACACTCACCAACGAGAGGTAGAACTTCAGGAGGTGACCTGGGTCATGTATCAATGTGCAGAATTCTCCTGGGTGTATTACCTCATTCTCCTTGGTGGAAGATTCGACTTCCTCGCCGGTATTTTGGCCGTATCCCTCTTCCTAACTCGTGAGGAAAGGTGTAGTAATGGCAGATGCCAGGTAGAGAAGGGTGGGGTGGTGGAAAGTTAAAAATGCTGTTAGAGCTGAGAACTACTCTAAACTTTGTGAGGAAATGTGCTGACTTTGAATTCATTTAACAAACGATGATAAATATATTATTTCATTTTAAAAAAAAAAATAATTTCTTTGCGTGTTACCTATCCTGATAACTCATGGGAGTTTAAAAGCTAACTTGATGGTCACCATTTTTATTCGGCTTTGTTCTGATTTAAGGACAGTGCATCAAACCCACGGTGATAAAGGATTATTAATGCAACATGAAATTTTCCCGAAGAAGGCTGTAATTATAGCGCTTTTTATTATAAGAACTCCTTCCAGCCCCTTAGCGCTGAATGGCATTAGTTCCCTTGCCTTTGACATGGCAGTAATTGCCGTGCAGTTGGGGCGATGAAGGGTACGTTGGTTTATTACAAGATCAGACTATATAATTACATTTGAAGAAAAAAATAGTCTTTGGCTGGCTCGAACTGTTTTGTAGGGCGAAGCGTACTTTACGTTCTTTTAATTGCTTATACTATACTTGGGCTTTGCATTCAAGTGGCTTCCAGGTTTTTGTGTGGCGCACCTTGAATCTCGCAGGCTAGGAGATTGGAAACTAAACTTGCTTATTTTTACTGTCTTTAAGAAAGTGTGTTACAATTCATTTTGAATGTAGGCAGTAATAAAAAAAATGGACTGAGAATGTGGGGGTCTCTTTAAAGTTGAGATTGTTTCTTATTTTGGTGCTGCACGATTCAAGGATTTGACCAATTAAATGAATAGTTTGATGAAATGCTCAGTCTCTACCTAAAATTTCAAGATAGGCTCAAAGAAATCAAGTGCTAAACTGGCATTTGGGGACGAATATAATCCAGTGTGATTGGATTTTATCACCTGGGAGTGTTATCGGGAGCCCAGATATGATAAAGGCAGAGGCTCAGTGACATCAAAGTTGTCATATGCCACCACAGCCGTGGAGGGGGGACAAGTTTTATCCTTTCCTCTGACTCCTTCCCCAGGAATGCTGAGTCTGCAGCATCTCTACTGCTTCTTTTTTCTTTTTTTTTTTCCCCCAGTGTAATACAGTCTCATGAGCGTTGGTAAGAAAAAAGGATTTATGGGCTCGCTGGAAAGGGCTGAGAGGAGTCCTCTAATCCTCCCCTGCTGCCCCTTCTCCCTCCCAGTCTCCTTAAATCGATACTTGGGCACGTAGCTGGTCAACTTGGTTCCCCAATATGATTGTAATTAGCAACAGGAATTTCAAATGCAGTAGTTAAGTTATTGGAGTTAATTTGTTTTTTTAAATGCTGTAAGGATTTGTAGATTGTTTTGGCAGTGTTAGGGTTGATGGTTGGACTCGACGATCTTAAAGTTCCCTTCCAACCTAGACGAGTCTATGATTAAGTATGAAAATGACTCTGCTTGCATTTCAGGCTCAAACATCAAAGTTTAAAGAGTACCATAATGAGAATTTTAACGAGCAGCTTTCAGGTGCAGCCTCAATACTGGAGCTGTACATGCCCCATATATATGTACCTACAGAAAGGGAGGGTGTTCCAGCATGCGTTCTTACTACAGCTAGTGAGCAGAGAACTGAGAGTTGGTGTGGAGTGATGAGCTATTTACATTTTCGTACCTAATAAATGTTTGCGGGTTTAAAATGAATGAAGTTTGGGTGCTCTGTTATATGTGTATTTTCAAGGCAGTTGTGAGACAGCAAAATCTTTCTTACCTGAGAGGAATCAGTCGGTCTGAAATTTTTTTTGTTTGTTTGACATTATCAATGGTGACTTGTCACTTCAAACTTTTCTTTCCTTTTAGCTAGATTTTAAACTTCAGGTTATTGTCATCAGTTTGTACCTCCGTACCGTTACATCTTATATGCAGTCTCTTAAAAAGGAATTTTGGAGCAGTGTAAGTACTTCCAGCTGGACTGCTTTTTCAAGTTGTTTCATCTTCTGTAGGAATGCAAAAAATATGAGGCAGAGTTTAATAATACCTTCAAATTTAAATTTAAATGGCTGTTGATGCTGTCTTTTTTTCCAAGAAGTTTATTATTTGCTATTTTGTTGTCTACCCGCAATAATGAGCAATGATGATGATCTCTACAGGACTCAATCCAGAGGTTCTAGTTTAAGCAGTATTAGTCTTTTGTTGCTGTGTTTTGCCTAAAATATGCTGAGTTTATTAAAATATGCCAGGGAAAAAAAAATTATTAAAATTGCCCAGAGAAGCTGTGGCTGCCCCATCCCCGGAGGTGTTCAAGGCCAGGTTGGACGGGGCTTGGAGCAACCTGGGCTGGTGGGAGGTGTCCCTGCCCAGGGCAGGGGAGTTGGAACGAGATGATCTTCAAGGTGCCTTCCAACCTAAATCATTCTGCGATTCTATGATAATTAGAATACATGAGAAAAATGCTGCATAGTGGACCGAGTTGGTTTTATTAAAAAGGCAACGTACAAGCTCCTTTCCTCTCTTAATATGTTAGCATTATCGGGATTCCTACATGAATCCTTCAACTGGTATCTGCTCTGTGTTTAAGGTTCTCCCCTACAAACACACGCTTTTGTTACACGTCTTCTAATTCCCTTTTCATGTATTCCTATGATTTAATTTTCTTGATTTTCCAGTGATCTTTCAATTCCCACCTCTCCGTTCCCACTGCTGTGTGACTCCTGCGATTTTCATTTTGAGACATCAAGTAGCCGGACCTGTCATCTCGTTGTATGGGGGTGAATTGTTTTTCCCTCTTCTCTCTACCTGTCTGTCAGGTGCCATCTTTGCCTCTAAAGGAGCATTGTTCGTTAAAATGTGAACACTCATAATATTTTTTGCCTTTTCTCCTCTAGCTGGCCTGTGGACGGTCTTCACGCTAGGTGGGGTGGGGAGTAAACCAACGCCGCAGCTGGAGCAGTGCTCCCCTCTAGCAAACCAGAGTCTACTGCTTCTCCTGGTTTTGGCCAACTTGACCGATGCTCCAGATACGCCCAATCCCTACAGGCAAGCTATTATGTCCTTCAAGAACACGCAAGGTTTGTATCTGTTCTTATTCTAAGCTTGAACTGATGAAAATGAAGTGTTAGAATCGTAGAATAGTTTGGGTTGGAAGGGAACCTAAAGGTCATCTAGTCCAAACCCCCTGCAATGAGCAGGGACATCTTCAAGTAGATCAGGTTGCTCCAAGCCCCGTCCAAACTGACCTGGAGTGTTTCCAGGGATGGGGCAGTCACAGCTTCCCTAGGCAACCTGGGCCAGTGTCTCACCACCCTCACAGGAGAGAATTTCTTCCTAATATCTCATTTAAATCTCCCCTCTTTCAGTTTAAAACCATTACCCCTCGTCCTGTCACTCCACTCCCTGATCAAGAGTCCCTCTCCAACCTTCCTGTAGCCCCTTTAGGGAAGGGGCTCTAAGGTCTCCTCGGAGTCTTCTCTTCTCCAGGCTGAGAACCTCCAACTCTCTCAGCCTGTCCTCCCAGCAGAGGGGCTGCAGCCCTCGCACCATCTCCGTGGCCTCCTCTGGCCCCGCTCCAACAGGTCCATGTCTTTCCTATGTTGGTGGCCCCAGAGCTGGACGCAATATTCTAGGTGGGGTCTCACCAGAGCAGAGGAGCAGAATCTGTGTTAAGTTGCTGCGACTACTTAGAGGTTCTCTTTCCAAAATTTGTTTTCCTTCCAGCCTGCCCATGGAAGAGCAGTAATAGTGCATTTTCTTCTGGGAGTTTTGAGTTGAAGTTCAACTGCTGGAAGTTAATGCAAGGGGCAGAGGGAGAAGGATACTTTTTCCTTCAGACTTGAGAAATTCTGGAAAGGTTCGTAATTTCACAAAATATAAATAAAGCTGACCTGTAAGTAGGTCGGTTGTCCAAGAGTCTGCAGGAGTCCCCTAAAATTTTATAGCACTTGAGAAAATTCTGTTTAGTTGGAGTCATGTTCCTTAGAGCTAAGAGAAACAATTAAATCGCTAACCGGATGGATTTGCTAACTGTATTCTTGTATTGCGAATGTGAGGAGAAACTGCTTAATGTAAACGCTTTCATGGGATTGCATCTGTGGAAGATTTCAGAGTTGCTTCAGTGCTTGGCTGGTTCCTCTCTGTGTATCACGTAATGCAGGTACGATGCTGTACTGGCTCGGAGCGTCCTGCTGCAGAGGGTGTTCCTTGGGACGCAGTAATGCCGTAACACGGCTTGGGCTGCCTGGATAGCTCAGCTTGCAGGCGGTGTGCCGCTTCTCATATATATTTTCTCCATATGCTTAAATCTCTTCAAGTTTTAGCTGGGGGGTTTTACCTTTTGTTGGCTTCATGCAGGTTGACAGCGTGCTCAGCTGCTGCGCGGTAACCTGTGGAGCTACATCAGTCTCCCCGAGTTGCTCACTTTATTTGAGGGGAGTTTTTATATTCCTTTAACCCTGAAGTTTTTAGCAGGTTGAGCTCTGATTTCATTCCCCTAAGAAACTTTTGGGGGTTATTAGGATGTAGGATTATTCGCATAAGAAGAATTCTTAGTCCGAATGTGCCCCTTGGATTTATTGGATACTGTTTACTGGCAGTTGACATCAAATTCTTGACACGGGTTTTATTTTTTTGTTATTTAAACTGAAAAGATCTACAAATGCTTTATTTTGGTTGACTTTGTTTCCTGCCATCAGTAACTAGTAATGTGTTTCATTGAAAACTGTTAAACATGTATATCGTTATAAAATTTTAAAAGAACTTATTCCATGTCAAGAGCAGCGTGAAAAGCCGTATTTTCTCTAGATGTGTATGTTTATAGAATGGCTTATTGTTTCCTGTGAACTTGTTTCCACTGGCAATATTCATTTAACTGCGCTTAAATTTGATTCCTCTGAACATTCTGAGGGGCTGGTAAAAAGAAAATTATTCGAAAAAGAAAGGCTGGTGACGGTCATAGTGATGGATAGTGTGTGACTGTAATGTGAAAACTGGCTTTTTTGTTGAAGTAATTTATTTAATGTGATTGGGACAGAACTAATCAAATTCGGGATAGTTTTCTTTACATGGTCTAGAATAGCTTAATTTTTCTGTTGGTCAGTTTAACGTTCTTTAGAATAATACAGGATATGCTGCTGTTGCTGAGAAGTTTCTTTAATATGGTTTAGATTTTGTTTTACTTTTTTTTTTAATATCTCTTAATAAAGCGGATAGTGAAGTGCTATACACGTAAGTGACATGGTTTAAACATCCACAGAAGTGAAGCTTGAAAGTCAACAGACGCTCCTCAGGGAATGAGCTGTGGCATCAGGTTGCTGCTTAATAGAACACCTTGAATTAATCTGATTTTGCTGTCTACATCCAAATTTTCCCTCGTAAAGAGAAATACTCACCTGAAGCAGGCTGGTTTCAAACCAGTCAAAGCCAGGTTGGATGGGGCTCTGAGGAACCAGGTCTGGTGGGAGGGGTCCCTGCCCACGGCAGGGGGTTGGAACTAGATGGTCTTCAAAGTCCCTTCCAACCCAAACCATTCTATGATTCAGTCAGTCCGTAACTGATGATTCTATTGAATCATCAGAATTTAGTGATTGAAGGAGGCGTGGCGTTCAGAAGAACCAGGTTTTGATCTCTCCTCTGCCTGTTGGGTGCTTCAGTTTGGGGAGAGGCGGGGTTTCCATTGCCGATGGGCTTCCCCTCACTGCTGTGTGTGCGGCAGTGCCTCCTGACTCTGCAGAAAGAAGCGTTTGCTCCAGTGCCTCCTGCTGAATTCAGTTGAATGGCTGGAGCCCTCGCCCTTCACCCAGGCCAAGAGAAGCAGCGGCTCCCCGGCACGCTGTCTCCACCGCACCCCCAGGAACCCAGTGGGAGCCAGGGTTCCTGTGGGGCTCCTGCAGGTTTTCCAAGCACTTACTCCTTCCAAAGAGGGTGGAGACGTTGTTGAAAGTAAGTGACGACTGCCACATTCTTCCATGCTGAAAGCTATTTATAGAATCATAGAATGGTTTAGGTTGGAAGGGACCTTAAGGATCACCCGGTTCCACCCCCCCGCCATAGGCAGGGACACCTCCCCCCCGCCCAGGGTGCTCCAAGCCCCGTCCAACCTGGCCTTGAACACCTCCAGGGATGGGGCAGCCACAGCTTCTCTGGGCAACCTGTGCCAGGGCTCACCACCCTCACAGTCAAAAATTTCTTCCTAATATCTAATTTAAATCTTCCCCTCTTTCAGTTCAAAACTGTTCCTCATCCTTTCGCTCTGGTCCCTGACCAAGAGTCCCTCCCCAGCTCTCCTGTAGCCCCTTCAGGTACTGGAAGGGGCTCTACGGTCTCCCCAGAGCCTTCTTTTCTTCAGGCTGAACACCCCCAACTCTCCCAGCCTGTCCTCCCAGCAGAGGGGCTCCAGCCCTCCCAGCATCTCCGGGGCCTCCTTGGGCCCCACTCCAACAGGTCCGTGTCCTTCTGCTGTTGGTGGCCCCTGAGCTGGAGGCAATATTCCAGGTAGGGTCTCCCCAGAGCAGAGCAGAGGGGCAGAATCCCCTCCCTCGCCCTGCCGGCCACGCTGCTGGGGATGCAGCCCAGGATGCCGGTGGCTTTCTGGGCTGCCAGTGCACATTGCCAGCTCATGTTGAGCTTCTCATCCACCAACACCCCCAGGTCCTTCTCCTCAGGGCTGCTCTCCATCCATTCTCCACCCAACCTGGATTAGTGCTGGGAATTTAGAAGCTTGGCTAAGAAGAAAGGAGAAAACGAGACACCCACACTCAGTGGGTGTAGGGAGCGTTTGTGGGATCAGTCCCTACCAGGATAGAGATTTCTCCAGAGGAGTGGAAAAGTTTGGTAAGAAACCATGGGCATATTCCGTTTTAGAGTCAAATTTGTGTTGGCTCAAGGTGGCTGCCCACGGGCATACGCGCAGTGACACAGTTTTCACCGTTTCTCGTGGCGATGCAGTCTATAATATCTAAGAAATCTTTCAGGACTTGAGGAAAAAGGAAGATTTTGATGAAGTACGATAGCTGCTGCCTGTTATGCTGCCTCTCGTAATACAGTTGGCTGTAAAATGGCCTGTAAAGACACAGGGTTTGAAATTTGCATTTTCCTTCTTCCTTTTATTTTTCTGAGTCTTTTCTTCCTCTCCTTAAAATCCCATCTGTCCGCAAATCCCTGTGCAGGAGTAGTACTACGATTGTCACGCTGTTTTATACAGCTGAGCTTTCCAAAGTTAACTCATTTTTAATAAACGATGCAGAAATCTGTAGTCTGTTGTTGTGGGAACTAAGGAATTTTAGTTAAATTCTTCAACTTTGGACATCTTGTTTGTAGTAATAGGGAAATTTTTAAGTCCAGACCTTTAGTATACTTGAGCATCCAAACTGCTTTTATTTTTTTTTTTTTTTTCCCCAGAATATCATTTTGTCATGAAATTGCTGTAACTTTTCCATACGTGTAGCTTGTTTGTGCGCTCCGAAAAGGTAGCTTTTGCGTTCCGTTGCCAGGATGCTGAAATAAATCAGCTCAAAAAAGCAGACTCGGCCGACTTCGTGTATCATCACGGAAGATGCACATTTTGCTCGGATGTTTTTGAGCAGAGCTGGACAGGAAAATATTTAATAGACATTTTTGTGAAGCTTTTTTGAGAGTGGAGGAATGTACCTGCTCTGCACTGGAACAAAACTTTGTGCTCTCAAAGGTGCTTGCTTTTTTTTTTTTTTGGGGTGAAGAAAGCAAAGGGAAAAATCTCTGAGTTGGGGAGATTTGGAGGCTGAGTAAGGACATGAATCTGGCTTTCTGACGTGAGTAGGAGCGCGTCGCCTGCCACGCTCGCTTTTTCCATTTCCACTGGAAATTCCTAGATGTTGGAGAGCTGCGGTGATGGACGGGTTTGTTGAAACTGGTAAAGCTTCTCGTGTAAAGGTTCTGCGAGCAGAAATCTGTTTTATTCTTCTGTTGAACATGAACAAACTGCTGTTGCTTTGAGTGATGTTAAACGACGTGATGCGGTGTTTTAAATTGCTGTAATTAAACTCCCCACCATCTTTTAAAGTCCTGACAACACTTATGTTTCACTAAAAATATATCGGTAGTCTTGACGTATGTGCATCGGCCCGTTGTGCCAAGAAATGGATAAGAGAGAACTCCACCCTGATGTCAGGGAACTCAACCTGGAGGTTTTGGTTGCACGTGAATTGGTACGTGGGTTCCGGAGAAGACCCTGTAGCTGCCCTCCCTGTAGCAGCTCCTGGGATCATCTGCCTTTCTGACGGCAAAAGCCGTTCGGACAAACAGAACAGCTTTATGGGGGGGNATTTTATGCAAGCGCAGGGGTCTTACTGGAACTCGTGGGGGAGGGCAACCTCAGCTTTTTGGCTCAACTGAAGCTTCGTGAGACCCTGTTAAGGTTTATCCTAAGAGTCATGGATGAATTTTGTTTCCTCCTTACTGTGGTATTTGTATGAAATATTTCCCCCCTCCCCGGAGATTTTTATGAAGTTAACAAATAGCTGGATGGTAAATGTGTTTGTTAAAGGTTGTTTTTTTTTATTTCTTTATTTCAGATAGCACTGCTTTTTCATCATCAAATCCACACGCTTTCCAGATTAATTTTAACAGTTTATACACAGCTCTGTGTGAGCAGCAGAAATCTGATCAAGCGACTCTTCTTTTATACATGCTTCTGCATCAAAACAGCAACGTACGGACATATGTGTTGGCACGAACCGACATAGAAAATCTCGTAAGTATTGCTCTGCTTGCCTTATACTCATCACGAGGGGTTGGTCCTGGAAGCTTGGGTGTCCCCAGCTGCCCGTGTCCCCTGTTACGCCATGGGGGCTGTAGATTTTTGCTCACTTATTCACCAGTTTGGGCTCCCTTACTCATTTTTATTGTGTTATATCAGGAGTATGATGCTAGACATGTCACTGCAGTACAGCATACCACTGCTAAAGCTACCAGGCTGTCTGTGATTCCCTCTTTCTCAGTGCCACTATCTGATCCAGGTCAAACCTGCTGACCTCTGGGCATGGCGTGAAGAAACTGGTAGCAGATACCATTCTATTCTTTATTTTATTTTTCTTTTTTTACGTGTTCAGGCCTAAAAGTTACGCAAACTGTGTGCGTACAGGGATAATAGTTAAGAAAATGAGCTATAACTTGACTAATACGCCAGATGTCTTACAGGGTTTACCTGAGGCTGAAACTCCTCAAGAAGCAGCTGGCAGATTTTATAGAAATGCAACTATAGTGACTTTTTAGCTGCCTTAAATAGGATTGTGGTTAATGGCCAATCTAACAGACACCTGGTACAGTTTTTGTAGGTTATAAATCAGCTTATGCTCCCCACTACGTTTAGTAATGTCACAAACCACTTTAACAAATCTTACTTATTAAAAAGCATTCCTTTAATAAGATAATGGCTGTCTAGGGGAATTGGTAGTGGAATAGAGAGCCCTTTCCATTTTAATATTTGAAATCTTGCCAGATAATTAGATCCCTTGCCTCTTTGATGGCAGATATGGAATGAGTTTGGTCTCGGTCCAAGTTCTAGCAGATGTATTGCTAAAATCAGAGTTGATAGACACGACTGTTGGCAAACTCGGGTGAGATGGTTGATAATTGAATTGATTCCAGACTGAACTCCTGTGTAGTCCGCTGCAGATTATCTAGGTGAGGGCTGAGTCGTTTTGCATGAATTCTGTGAACAAATGGTCATATTTACTTTTCTGGGCTGTTAGTATGTGATATGACATGTTTCACAGCTGCTAACCATAGCAGTTTATTTTATCTTTAGAGAAATAAAGGTTAGGTGTGTGCATTGTTTTATAATTATGATGTCTGATAGATTGTAAAACTCCCAGAATAAGCATGAAGTGTGTGTGTGTGTGTGTGTCAAAACAACTCCAGATGCAGGTACTCAGATGCTCTGCAATGTGGGATATTTTCATATATTACCATCGATCTATCCTCCCCCTCAAATAAAACAAAACCAGAAAAAAAAATTAGAAAATCTCAGAAATAATCAGCAACATTAAACACTTTGTGGCAAAAGCTGAAGAAGTTGGGAAAAGCGTCACTGGAAAGCCAACAGCATGTTTGAATTTTTTGGTTTTTAATACCAAAACTTGAAACTGTCCCCTCTCATTTGACTCTTCATGCATACTGTAGCTTTTTGTGATCACTGCTGACACTTTACTGACGTCTTTGTCCAATCTTCTTGGTTTTAGTGGGCTGGTAGGCAAGGGTGAGCAGCGGCCAACTGAGAAGAGCAGTTTTAATTGCTAAGTAACGTGCACTGAGCCAGACACAGAAAGGACTGGGGGGTGGGCGGGTTGCCGGACGAAGAAATGGTCATCTCTTAATTACAAACCTGGGGTGGAAAAAGGCTAATTCAGTCTTGGGCTTGTAAATGAGATGAAGGGGCAGGAGGAACGGAGCTGGTTCTTTCCTTCCCTATATGGCAACCGCAAGAGCAGTGCGAACGCGCTGCATACTATTCTGGTGTTGCGCTACCATACTTCATAAAATATTTACAGCCTTCTGAAAAAAGGAGAGGGTGTAGAGAAACATTTATTTTTTTTTTTTTTTCCTTTAAATCGAACAATAAAACTGAGCGGCGTAGAAAGCTAACTTGGCTCACTTGGTCAGAAAAGAGCTTGGGAAGCATCAGGATGTGCCTTCACAAGGGGGAAAAGACTCTCCACTTGCAGAGAGGTGTGATAAGAGCTAAAGCCTGGAGGGGGAATCCCATAGCTTAGGGATATGGGAGGAAAACAGTTCAGGTAATTAATTCAGAGGCAAAGCAGTGCTGTCTGTGGATATCTTTGAATGGGAGTGGGTAACTTTTTGGAGGAATATGGTGTAAATCAGTGGCATCTTCATGCAGAGGCAGTTGGGTGGAGGATAAGGGTCTGTGTTACAGGAGAGATCAGGTCAGCGGCCAGCTGAGCGCTCATCTTAAACTTTTAGGGCTCTCGCAGGTTGATCCTGTTTCACTGCACTCAGTGCATTGCATTTGTTGTGTTTTCACCTATTTTAATTCTTCTCGGGTTGGCGCCCGGGAGGCATTGCTAGCAGACGTTCTGTGACATCTCCTAAGGGTTTTTGAAATGTGTCTTTGCTGTTTTGTACCTCCAGTTTAATTTGTAAATTGATTCAGTGTGGGTTTTTTAATAGATAATGTCTCAGCTTGCTTCCTCATTTGTAGATGAATCTCCTCCCTCTGTCGTTTATATATAAATACCTTCATCTTCTGTTGTGCTTTATAATACTTTTTCGTTAGTAAGGCAACACATCCTTTTTGCTCTTATTATAAGTCTGCTTGGTAGAATGAATAGGATGTTTGTGTGTCTTCCATAACTTATGCCATGTCACTTTGTATCATTTTATAAAATGATCAGGTTAAATATCTGATGCTTTTAGGGATGTTCCCATCAGGAATTTGGCTGTCTCATTGAAAATAGTTGCAAGGATTCTTCAGGACTTGGTGGGACTGTTGAAATAGGGGTCAATTAGCAAATTTTTTCGTAAGCATAGCGTCGTGGTTTCTGGATGGGAGAATGTTGAGCCTTTTTCTAATTGAAAGAGCAGTTAACATCCATATTGAAGGTAAAAATGCCAGCGAGATACCTGCTTGAAAGAAATCAGCTCTTTCTATCAAATACGTTTGCTTTGGCGCCTGTGTTAACACTTTGCTGCTGCTCAACGTGACGGGACTGAAATAATGTCTATGCTGATGTATTTCCATCCCCTTATGGTACAGCAGTATTTTTTTTCCTGTAGCGTAAATTTGGCTTAAACAGGTTATTGTCGGGGCTATGAGGTCTTGTATTTTGTTATATAGTGAAGACAAGCTATTTTAAAACTCTCTGCTGGGGAAACTGTTCCTGACCTTGGGCTGAACACAGCACCTGCAATTTTCTCTGTCTGTTTTTACCTGTTTTGGGGATTATAAGTAACTTTGTAATGGTGTGTCTTGCCAGTTAAAAGCTGCTCCTGATGGAGGAGTGTTAGTAGTAGTCCACTAACGATCATTTAGCACCTCTGAATAAAAGGGACAGCAGTACAAAAAGAAGTGGTTATTGTCTTCTCAGTACGTGGCTGGACAACGTGATTGCATAACAAGACAGATATAAAAGTTTTAATACAAGTGTGTAACATAAAAGTGCAAGAAATGCATTTCAGTTACAATTCTAGAGAAATTTTAATATTGTTAAGATTTTAATTTAATCTTATATCCTAAGTCATCTTTATTTAAGTGGTGGCTTGCCAAATAGTTTTTTGTTCTGAGAACACTAAGGCTTGTCCTAATGGTGTGTGTGTGTAGCTCAGCAATCAGGAAAGGTGTTGGGAGGAGGAAGGGTTATAGAAACTGTGTGAATTAATTCAGGAACGGCAGGTAGAGAGAGTGAAATTGCCATTTGCCTCCTTGAGTTTGGTCTGGTACGGAGATGGAGGCAAGTCTGCAAGGGGAGTAGAAAGGAAAGCGTGTCGGGGGGGGGGGGGGTGGAGGGGGGAAGAAGAGGGTTAGAAAGTTTTTGAGGTGTGTTTGGGGCGGAAAGACTGAACGCAGTGAGTGGGAGAGCCGAATCGCTCTTCAGAGCGTGAGTGATTTCAGTTGCTAATACGAAATATTAGTAAGAGTACTTTCACACATGGGCTCATATAGAAATGTTTGTAATGTCTCAATGTCAGAATCGAGGTACCCGTTTTTAATGTAGTTTCTAGCAACACGCTTTTTGGACTTTGGGCACCTAAGGAAAACAAATGCAGTTTTTCAGCTACAGTTTGACCTAATATTAATGTGGATAGACAGAGGAGAGATGCTGGGCCAGTCTGAAAGAATACATGGGTATTTGGGAGCTGTCTCAAAAGCCCAGGAGTTCATAGAATCATGGAATGGTTTAGGTTGGAAGGAACCTTGAAGATCATCCAGTTCCACCCCTTTGCCATGGGCAGGGACACCTCCCACCAGCCCAGGTTGCTCCAAGCCCCGTCCAACCTGGCCTTGAACACCTCCAGGGATGGGGCAGCCACAGCTTCTCTGGGCAACCTGCACCAGTGCCTCACCACCCTCAGAGGAAAGGATTTCTTCCTGATATCTCATCTAAATTTCCTCTCTTTTGGTTTAAAACCGTTCCCCCTCGTCCTATGGCTCCCCTCCCTGATCAAGAGCCCTCCACAGCTTTCCGGTAGCCCCTTTAGGGATTGGAAGACTTGGAAATGATTTTGAGCTAATGCAACGGAAAGCTACATACAATATAAGTATCAGAAATGGAAATAGTTTGAACAGTGGACTAATGCAGTGACGTTTATCTCTGTTTTCTCCTATCCAAGGAAAAGGAGTAACGTTTTTTGCTATACACTAAGTAGATATTCTCAGAAATCTCAATCTTTACTCTCAAAAAGTAAAAACTCAAAAACTAAAGCACAACTCCAATTTTAACTGAGGAGAGAGGTTTTGTGAAGGATCCTTTGAAATGGTGAAGGAAGGATGTTTGCAATGTGTAAATATATTTTATTTTTTTTCCCCCTCTGCTTTTGTTGTGGTGTTGTCTTGACCCTGGCCAAAGCATCTCTCAAAAGGTTTTGTGGCCTGCGGCATTTAGATCAATCTCATTGGGTTTAACAGAAACCGTTGTGTGTTTTTTAATATGTTCCAACTGTTTTGGGACTGGTTGATGGTAGGAGAACATTCTGGTAACTTCAGAGGCCTGTGAAGCACTCGGTGTCCTGGCTGCTCACCAGAATAGGTTTCACATGATTCATCCTGCTGCACTCGGCCTGTTTTGAAAAACAGCAAGTCTTTAGGTGTCTAGAAGCTTCTTGGAATGAATTCTACATCTCATCCGCTATCTTGGAATTGAGAGTTTTCTCCAGTTCCTTTTTCCAGGGTATTTTGCGATTTAGGCCTATTTCTGCAGCCCGGGGAAGTCACGTTGTCCTGAGCCAGTGGAAAGCTAATTTTCAGTTGGTAGAGAGACAACGTTTGCATCTGGATTAACTTTAGACTAGCATTCAGGTATGCTTGCTGTTGCAATGAAATCTCATTTTCATTATTATTGCAAGACTTTGGCTTAAGCTGTTCATCCTGGTGGAAATGTTGCAAGACCTTGGGCTGAACTCTCATCGTAACGTCAGTTCTCTTTGGCTGCGTATTATTTAGAATTGGAAAAACAGGCCTTTTCTAGTCTTAACCCAACCCAAACTGGTTCTTTTCGGGGTATACCTCCAAGCACCAAGATGGAATTCGAGTTTCAGGTCTCAAAATGCCTCTGTGTACCTCAGCTCCAGTATGCCTGGCTATATTTAACGAGGAAAAGTCCTTTCAGACCAGGCGTGTGGTAACACAAATGGTTAGAAACAATTGTTTTCCTGCTTGAACTGGTGAAAATCTTGTTTAACAATTTTATTTTCCCGTAGTCTAGAGGGGAACTAAAGCTTTCGGAGCCTATGGTAACTGGTATGGCTGGAAATCTCATTTATTAGGAATTGAAATTCCATGTCTGACCACAAGAAAGAATTTGTTTAGACTCTCTTGTGGAGACAGAATAAAACAGATGGAAGGTGTTTGGACGCTGTACGTCACTGTTTAGGGGTGGTTATTTCAAGAGGGAGGAATTGCTATGATACTGTTAAGGGCAGGGTGATAGACGGGAGGTTTAGAGTCTCCTCTCTTTATTGTATGAGGTGTTTGAAGACTAAATGAATACACACGTTTTTCCTTCCCTAAAGGTTCTGCCAATTCTTGAAATTCTGTATCACGTTGAAGAAAGGAATTCACACCATGTGTACATGGCTCTTATCATTTTGCTGATCCTTACAGAGGACGATGGCTTCAACCGATCCATTCATGAAGTGGTGAGTTGCCGTTTCGGTAGATAATTCCTCGGCTCTAAAAATTGTTGGAATATTTCTTTTTATAAAGATACAGTTGTATATCTGTTTCCTCAGCAGAGGCTGTGTTTGTCCAAATTTGATGGCATATACTCATTTCTTCCTTAAGGAATACTACCCTGAAGTTAGAAGAGTCATTTCAGAACTCTCCTGAGCGAAGTGAACAAATGTGCTCCCTCTTATGGGGGAGATGCTGCATATACCTCTTTTTCTGTCTTTTTTTTTGGTGTTCCCCATTGCAAATTAATGTAGTGATAGCCAGGCAGGCTGCCTCAAAGATGCTGAGTGTCTGCTGTGGAAGTGGAGGGGGCTGGAAGAGAGAGAAAACCAGAAAACCTTCTTTATTTCTCTTGAAAACCTTTGCTTAACCAGTTTGATGCAGCTGAAAGGAGCTTTTAGTTGGCGTTTTATTTTCCAGACTGAATGTTACTGCCTTACTTGGCGTTTCTTTTTCTGTCTTTCTGCTAGATCAATATCTATTTTATGTTGTCTGTATAATATGAGCCAAATTTTGACTAGCTTTGATGTGCCTTGACAATCTGTGCTGGAGTATACCTTGGATAATTATGGTCTAGTTTCCTAGCTTCTAGAGCTATGATAATGCAGAAGATATCTGCAGTGATTTTGTTTAATTTTTTGACTGGGACATACTCTCTTTTGGAGTTTCGTGAAATGAATGAAATGCAGAAAGCTGGAAGCAAGTGTCAAGTTATCGAAGCAACTCTTCTCCTGGGTAAGTTTCCAGCCTGTTTTGGATGGAACTGTCATTTTTTTCTTGATGCCAAGCAGTAGGGACTTACAGTGTTTACTTTCTGAAATTTCAGACTGTTTCTTATAGCTCTGTATGTAGAAAGCAAGAAGAGAAGATGTTTATATGCAGTTTCCTGGCAGTACCTTTTAGGAAGCAGCTTTTAGGAGGAGCACCTGTAGTAACCACGCAGATGACCAAGAAAATATTTTCCTGAAGCTTTCTTCTGCCTCACCTTCCTGTGCCTTCAACCTATATGTATGCACCCTACGTGTACGTGTGTGATGTTTTTGGGTTCCATATCACTAAATCATTTAACTGCTCTCATAAATTGAGCTTGTTGAGGGTTAGAATACAGCAGACAGGGCTTTACTCCTGCCTCAGTCTCTTCCCCCATCATTCTTCCTTCATTTTAAAGACTTTCCATGTGGTCTTTCAATAAATTCCTTACCGGATAAGTAAAAGTAGAAGATCTCCCTAAAATTGTTAATGAGGATGTAGCTGTGGAATGAAAACATAACTCAAGTTTTCTTGTTCAGTTTATTCTTGCCTTTGCAGCTAACCCCCTGCCAAAACAGTTGTAGTGTTTTCTGTGCAGTTTGGATATTACTTTACTACTTCCGTTTAAATAAAACCAAAACCAAACCCCACATTGTCCCTTTTACCCTGCACTGATTTTCTCAGTCCTGCCTTTGCTTCTTCCATCTTCTCAATTTAGTCCTTGATTTCAATTCAGACTTTCACTAACTGCTGCTTTCTTTTACTGCGTGGTTGTGTTTTCTCACTCCATAGTGTCTGGAGAGAAGCATCCGTTCATTAATAGCAGTATGGTTTTGCTTCTTGGCTGGATAATGAGAGGTGGCTAGAAAGTGCCGGAGCCCGCACGTCTGTATATGTGAACATCTCCTGTCAGCCCTACTGCAGAAAAAGCTGCGAAAATGGAAACTTTGACCATCAAAAGCCCATGGAGTGCTATGATGCTGCAAAGGATAGGTGTGGAATAACCTTAATTCTTCCTCCTGTCTTCCTCTGGTCCTTACTGTTCTTTCCCTTACGCTTTTCTCCAGCCTTTGATGGATGGGGGCATGTTTCATGCCGAAGGAGGGAGCAAACTTGGAGGCAAAGCAGAATGCTTTGCCATCCTTGCAGTGCTTTTCTTATTGAATTTGAAGGCTTTTTCTTGCTCCTTGCTCTTAATCTTGGTGTCACGTCGACGGATTGAATGCAGTGAAGGAGAAAGAGGTCTCCCCTTGTTGAAAACTTCAGCCGTGCGCTCCGAAAGCCACTGAAACAAACTATGATGTAGACAAGACAGGTGAAGACTGGGATACCAACTCTTTAAGTATTCTTTATAGAAAGGATTCCTTATGCATAGGAAAACCACATTCTGTTGTATTTCTTGATCTACTTGATCTATGGCATTCCTGAGCTTTGCAGAGGGATGTGGATATCAAAATACAACTGTGAGCATTGCATCTTGTCTTGTGAACTGTCGAGGAATGGATATATGGGTAGTGGGTTCCTACAGATCCCGTGATGGGGAGTAAGTGTAGTTAGTGCCCCACTTTGGGGAAAAAGGATTGAAAATCATACTGATAAATCACTTCCCCTCACCCATCTTTTTGAATCATTTAAATGGATGTTTCCAGGTATGAATGACTAAGTTGCTATTCAAAAACTACAGTCCAAAGTAAGAAATAAGTCTCATACTTTCTTAAATATTAACTCCACGTCTCCTAAAGGCTGAGAGGGTATTATAGGACAGCAAAATGAATGGAGCCAAGGAAAGCCGTACAGGTATTTCTGTAAAACATGAACATCTAGTGTCAGTTACACAACTGGAATGAAACTCTTATTCACTGCAAATGTTTATCAGTTTTTAGCAATTGCAGCAGGTTTATTGGGCTTTTTTCCCATCACTTGGGGAAAGTATGAAGGAAAAAAAGGATTTGATGTGTTTTAGGTCAACCTATTTTTCTCTCTGCTGCTGTGTAGCCTGTGTATTCTGCTTATAAGAAGCATGACTGTACCGTCCATTTATGGGCTATTTTCCTTTGTGGTATTTAACCCACATTTATTTATTGATTTTTAAGATTAATTTTAGTAACCACAGTTTTAGAAGTCTTGTGATTATACTGACTGGTAAAGAGCTCAGGAAACCGCAGAAACTCTTTTTTGACTGCTGAAACGTTTTTTGTTTATAGTGAATGTGGTCTTAACTGCCTGGAAAATATGATCAAAACCATAGGTCCCTGTAACCACAGAGAGCTCAATTTCTTTCGCTAATAATAATGACAACAGAGTAAATGAGTAAATGCAAGAATTCCCTAAAGGGGAAAAGTATTTCTGATCTTTCTTCTCTGATTTATGAAACTGTAAATAAAATGACATCCGGATGTCAAAATAACATCATATAGTACTTTGTGTAGCAGTAACCTATAGTATTTTCTGCTGTAGTAAATAGTGATAGACTGTAAATCACAATTTAACTGCGTTTACTTTTATTGTGTTAAGAAATATCCCAGAACCAAAGTTATAGGAAACTGAGAATCTCGGTCCTGTATATAGAACCGAGTTCCTCCTCTTGTGCATCTGTAGTTCTTGCGCCCTGAGTTGTAGGTGTCTAGGAGCCTGGTGTTAAAAAGAGTAATTAATCAGAACCTCTTAATTTATCCTCTTGAATTATTTGGCAAGACCACCCCAGGTCTGAGCTTTTTGGTTTTCTTTTTTCCCTTTTTAATATTATCTGAAAACCAAAGAGATTGTTCAGATGGTGGCACTGATTTCAGGTACGTGATTTTGAAATTTAAGGAACTTTCACGTTTCGTGCTTCTGAAACATCAAAGCAGGTGAGTCCCTGTTGCTATTGTTTTTTAAATTGGCATTTCATTGCCTACCTGTTACGGTTGCTTTCTTCAGTATGGGGGAGAGGAGAGTAGGGGTGACAGGGACTGGTATATAACTTTTTAACTTTAAATTTTGGGTTGTTTAATTTTTTTGAGAGTAGTGGACTATTTTAAGGCATAGTTGTCCCAGAGAATGTCATTTTCCAGGGTTGGTGTGTTTAAAGTTTCAGTGAGAACTATTGGCTGTTTCTGGAACGAAACTAAGGCATGAACATACAATCATACAATGGTTTAGGTTGGAAGGGACCTTGAAGATCATCCAGTTCCAACCCCCCTGCCATGGGCAGGGAGACCTCCCCCCAGCCCAGGCTGCTCCAAGCCCCGTCCAACCTGGCCTTGAACACCTCCAGGGATGGGGCAGCCACAGCTTCTCGGGGCAACCTCTTCCAGTGCTTCACCACTCTCACAGTGAAAAATTCATTCCTAATATCTCATATAAATCTCCCTTCTTCCAGTTTGAAGACATTCCCCCTTGTCCTAGCGCTACATGCCCCTGTCAAAAGTCCCTCTCCAGCCTTCTTGTAGGCCCCCTTCAGATACTGGAAGGCTGCTTTAAGGTCTCCCCGGAGCCTTCTCTTCTCCAGGCTGCACAACCCCAACTCTCCCAGCCTGTCCTCATAGAAGAGGGGCTGCAGCCCTTGCAGCATCGTGGCCCTCCTCTGGACCCGCTTGGCCACGGTTACAACTGTCAACGTGTTCTTTCACACAGTCTGGTAACTTCCCATTTTGCATTAGGAATTTGAAATTTGGCAGGTATTCTTTGTGTTAAGGCTCTGCTGCTGATAGTCTGACTAAATTTGACCAAATGCTAACTCTCTGGTGGAAGGGGAGCCGTCTGTTTCCAGCTGTACAGCAGATACATGGCCGGAGGTGGCCTGATGTCCATGGTGATGGAATATTCCCATTTCGCTGCTCCCAGAGCCAGCTGGGCTGTTTGCATCCTCCCCTGCCCAGGGAGTGTGTGTCAGCTGAGATATGTAGGGACAAGCTGGAGCTTGTGTGAGTGCTTTTTCCAGCTCCCGTGGGATGGGACTGCGCTCCCAGTGATGCTTCTGTTGCTGCTTGGCGATGGTTGAAGCCACATAGAATCATTTAGGTTGGAAAAGACCCTTAAGATCGTTGAGCCCAACTGTAAGCCTAACACTGCCAAGTCCACTGCTAAACCACATCCCTAAGCACCACATCTATGTGTCTGAAGAAATCATCTAGGAATAGGAGCCTGACGTGACAATGATTAGGACAAATTGGAAGGAGGCGGTGGCTGACTGGACGAGGAACATGGGATGGGTGGAGTGGGGGAGAGAGATACAAATGAAACAAGAAAAGAGGTAAGGTTTGGGATTGCTGAGCAGAGAAATGAGAAAAGAGGCTGGGAAGGAGAAAAGTGACAACGCTAGAAAAGGTGAAGTCAGACTTCCTTTCCATGGGAAACTGAACTGGGCAAGGTGTGGGTGGGGGAAGTGGAAGCTGGGAAGAGAAAGAACTGAGAATGGATGTGATCTGGGAGGGCGAGGAGCTGGGAATGAGCTACAGGGAGGGGAAAAAGGGAAAGGTGAAGGCTTCTGAATAACACAGGGATCCATAGATGGATGAGAAAGGTGTGACTGGAGATGTTGGAGGGCTTAAGGTCCTACTTGAGGTTATGTAACTAGTTCCAGTCCCATTCCTCTTGTCCTGTGAGGACAGCCTTTGTGAGAGAGTGCGCGATGGGACCTGAGACTCCTGAGCTCCATCATAGTGGGAATCAAGGAACTTCCACTTTGGTTGGTAAAGTGATGGGATGTGCCCCACAAAATAACGGCCAAGGGAAGAAACATGGGCCTCGTTTTATTTGTGGGAGTAGGTTGCTTTGCTATTTCGCTGGTAAATGAGACACTGTAAGAAATAGCTTATTAGAGATTTAATCAGTAAGTTGATCTTTTGGGGGGAAGGTAAGTGTATTTTAGAATCATAGAACTGTTGAGGTTGAAAGGGACCTTCAAGATCATCAAGTCCAACCATTAACCTAACCTGACAAGAACCACTTCTAAACCATATCCCCAAGCACCACGTCTACCCTTTTTTTAAACACCTCCAGGGATGGTGAATCCACCATCTCCCTGGGCAGCCTATTCCAATGTTGGATAACCCTTTCAGTGAAAAAACTTTTCCTAATATCCAACCTAAACCTCGCCTGGCTTAACTTGAACCCATTCCTCTCGTCCTCTCACTTGTCACTAGGGAGAAGAGGTCAGTCCCCATCTCTCTACACCCTCCTTTCAGGTACTTGTAGAGAGTGATAAGGTCTCCCCTCAGCCTCCTCTTCCCCAGGCTAAACAGCCCCAGTTCCCTCAGTCATTCCTCATCAGAATTGTCCCCCAGACCCCTCAACAGCTTTGTTGCCCTTCTCTGGACACGCTCCAGCACCTCAATGTCTTTCTTGTCCTGAGGGGCCCAAAACTGAACACAGCACTCGAGGTGGGGCCTCACCAGTGCCCAGTACAGGGGGACGATCACTGCCCGAGTCCTGCTCACCACACTATTCCCGATGCAGGCCAGGATGCCGTTGGCCTTCTTGGCCACCTGGGCACACTGCCGGCTCATTTTATCTCAGAGAGGAGGAAAAAAACCCAACCCTTAGGCATCATTTGAAAGGAAACAGATTCTTTCTTTCTTTTCAATAAGCATCTGGAAACGTGTCCCTTTATGTACTCTTGCTTTGAATTTCCATTCTGTGTGATGTCAAAACAAATAGTATTTTATACTATCCCATTTTCATCGTTACGTTTTGTTTTTCAAAGCACATTTAATTTTCAGTACTCTGAGCATTCAGATGTCAGGAAATGAGATGTGCAACCACAACTTATCCCTCTTATATTTACATGTTGCAGATTGTAACCGTTACTTAATGATCATATACTGTTCTTCAAATAACAGTATATTTTTCTTCTGGAAGATTCAAGTGCTTGGCTTGAGATATTTTTTGTTGTCAAAGTGGTTCATTTCTTTCTTTGTGGAAAATCTTCTGTTGAAAGCAGATGTATTCCTGTAGTCACAGATAAGCTGTTTTTAAGAAATCAACTGACGAATTGCAACCGAAGTCACTGTCTACACTTATTTTAGCACTTTGCAGTTGTGAAGTAACCCGCTAACTTGCTGTATCTAATCATAGGTTTATGCTTAGCAGCTTCGGGATGATGAAGTTCTCCTCTTGCAGAGTATCTTCTTGCAGTGAAGTTCATACGTGTAATCCATTAATTACACAGCTAGCAGCTTTGTAACTTTTTGGTTGCCTGTTTTATGAAAATACATTTAGATTTTCCGTTGTCTTTCAGGCTATTCCTGTTCATCATCTGTGTTATCCATCCTGACTGGTTGTCCTTGTTTACTGAAACTCCTTGGATGACTTGCTTTCATTTATACCATCATCACTTTGTCTTAAAATAGTATTAGTGGCTTTTTACAACCAGAAATTATCCCTGGTTCCGCATCCACTTGTAGCCTTCTATAGCTGGAAACCTTTCTTGCAGTGATTTCGCATTTCCTATTTATTCCTCAGCCTTGACCGTTCTTCCCTTAAATCATAGAAT
Organism: Ibidorhyncha struthersii; assembly: GCA_013398815.1. Lineage (NCBI taxonomy): Eukaryota > Metazoa > Chordata > Aves > Charadriiformes > Charadriidae > Ibidorhyncha > Ibidorhyncha struthersii. Next base: position 138,953 of record VZSZ01006627.1, read on the forward strand.
GGTTTAGGTTGGAAGGGACCTTGAAGATCACCTAGTTCCAACACAGGTTACTCCAAGCCCCGTCCAACCTGGCCTTGAACACTTCCAGGGATGGGGCAGCCACAGCTTCTCGGGGCAACCTGGGCCAGTGCCTCACCACCCTCACAGTGAAAACTTCTTCCTAATATCTAATCTAAACCCCCCTTCTTCCAGTTTGAAGACATTCCCCCTTGTCCTATCACTACATGCCCTTGTAAAAAGTCCCTCTCCAACCTTCTTGTAGGCCCCCTTCAGACACTGGAAGGCCACTATAAGGTCTCCCCGGAGCCTTCTCTTCTCCAGGCTGAACACCCCCAACTCCCTCAGCCTGTCCTCCCAGCAGAGGGGCTCCAGCTCTCGCAGCTTCTTCGTGGCCTCCTCTGGCCCCGCTCCAACAGGTCCATGTCTTTCCTATGTTGGTGGCCCCCGAGCTGGATGCAGTACTCCAGGTGGGGTCTCCCCAGAGTAGAGCAGAGCAGAGGGGCAGAATCCCCTCCCTCGCCCTGCTGGCCACCCTTCTTCTGATGCAGCCCAGGATACAGTTGGCCTTCCGGGCTGTGAGCGCACATTGCTGGCTCATGCTGAGCTTCTCATCAATACCTCTCAAGTCTCTTCCCCGTGTTCTGATTTTTCTATCCTTTTAGCAAAAGTGTTTACCAGAAATTGTCACGCTTGAACCTGTTGCTGGGGATGTTGGTCACCTTAGCCAGCACTGTACTGCTCTTAAACGATGGTTTTCCCATCTATATGTTACAGTCACTGGCTTTGCTTTAGCTCCACTATGGGAAATAGGAAGGTGCTGACAAAAAGTCAGGTTCTAAGTAGCATGTCATAATGGAGATAACTTTTTTGTTTGAAATTTTATTTTAGTGATCTGAACTTTTATTTTGTCTCTTCATATATGGTACAGAAATGACTCCTGTATCTCCTGTATCTGTCTGTAGGATGAGGGGGAATGGCTTCAAGCTGGAGGAAGGGAGATTTAGATGAGATATTAGGAAGAAATTTTTCCCTGTGAGGGTGGTGAGGCACTGGCCCAGGTTGCCCCGAGAAGCTGTGGCTGCCCCATTCCTGGAGGTGTTCAAGGCCAGGTTGGACGGGGCTTGGAGCAACCTGGGCTGGGGGGAGGTGTCCCTGCCCAGGGCAGGGGGGTTGGAACTGGATGGTCTTTAAGGTTCTTTCCATAATAAAACATTATATGATCTCAAACTGCGTCAGCTTACCTACTAACATGTATTTCCTGATTTTACCCCAAATACGTCTTCTGTCGCTGTATCTTTTTTTCATTGTAGAATATCTAGCCTGTAATGATATTTGGGATGTACCTCTTGTTGCATAGGTCTCTGTATGCCTGATTTTCAAAGCATAAATGGGTAAGAATCCTTTTAGGGGATGCCTCCTTTTGAGGCGGTTCATGGGAAAAAAAAAAACCCACCAAGATCTTTTAATATAGGTAAATGCAGTCTTCTCCGAAATGCTTCCTGAAAGACAGGCTTTCAGGTATGCTAGGATTGAAGTGAGGGAGGAGAGAGTTTGATGAACCCTAATTAAGATGCTATTTCAAATGTCTTGTACTGTGAAAGAGCTTCAAGAGACAGAATTAAGGTGAGAATGAGGGCGGCAGGTAAATGAAAGAAATGTACGTGCACGTGGAGTTTGCATAGCCTGGAAGACTAAAAAAATGTGGGTTTATTTAAAAAAAAGGCATTTTAAACATAGTATTTATGAAGAATATAATATTGGATTCTATAGAATTCTTGTCTAGAATAAGCACCATAGGATTCTTTTTTTTTCCTCTTGGATTTTGGATTTTGCCTTAGAATCTGTCGACCAAGAATTTTGATAAATGTGTAATGTCTTGACTATTAAGTATTATGGTACGGTCCTACGCAACACTAAGGGAAATATAATATCCCCCAGTGCCTTGCGTTAAATAATACCGTGATTTTTGCCAGCCATACTCCTATCACAAATGCTGGGAAAAGCCACGGTACCCGTTGTAGAGCTCGGCTTGGGGTTCTCTGTGGTGGGAGAATCAAAAAACAAGGGTCTGGATGGGTGGCCTGGGCACTTATGAGGGCCCTCGAGCTGGGGGTAGCCGAGAAAATCGGGGTATATGAAGGTGGTGGCTGCTTTTCTTCCCCAAAGGAGGAGTCCTATGAGAATACTTCTTTTAAAAAGTTTTATTTTTTTCCTTATAATTGTACTGTTTTGAATGCTTCTGATTAATCACATGTAGGTCTGTCATGACTTCAGATGTTGTGAGAGGAACCGTTGGATGCACATAATCATAGAATCGTGATAGATTGTACAATGGTTTGGGTTGGAAGGAACCCTAAAGATCATCTAGTTCCAACCCCCCTGCCATGGGCAGGGACACCTCCCACCAGCCCAGGTTGCTCCAAGCCCCGTCCAACCTGGGCTTGAACACCTCCGGGGATGGGGCAGCCATAAGTTCTCTGGACAACCTCTTCCAGGTTCTCACCACGTCCACGGTAAAGAATTTCTTCCTAAGAAATTTCCTCAAAGGTCTTCGTTGTCATGGGGCTGTGTATTTGGTAGGATAGGTCTTACTTGCTTTGTGTTTGGAGCTGATAAAAATGCTTTTAAAGGCAAGGATGATAGTGTGGTGTGGAAGGGAAGAAGGACTTGATCCCAACTGATAATGAAAAGAAACCCTTAAAGCAAAGAGAGCCTGTGACATACGTGTTTGGGATTTAAGGGCAAAGTTGGTGGACGAAACGAAGCAGAATTATATGTAGGTTACAGAGGGTTTTGTGTATGTATTTCAGGGTAGGTGACTTAAAACAACATTCTTAGTGCTGGTATAACTTGCATTACTGCAGTGTTTTAAGTGCCTGTTGGGTCCTCAAAACAGTCTTATACTTAAGATCTTTGTGTATGCATCTTAAACTTGCTGCAGAGATTAAGGCTGCTGACCAGAAGACAAATTCAGCAGTAGGCATGCTGTACAATCCATCAAACCGAGTCATATTCAGCAGGATTGGTCAACAGCGGTCTGTTGGCTGATTATATTGCTGGTATCCCAAATCCAGCTACTGGGAGCACGGAGAAAATTCAATACCAAAGTGGATTGATGGGAGGAAAAACAAAGATCAGGATGGTAATTAGAAGGGGAGAATAAGAACTTCCTAGTGGAAATCTTTTCCTTATAATACAACTTTTAATTTTCTCTCCAAAGAAATGTGTTGTATTTAAAAACAAGTCGTCAACTGCAATGACAACGGTGCTGTTAATATTCTTATAGGACTCCTATATAGCCGCCTCATATTCCGCAGGCCAGGTTGGTGGGAGGTGTCCCTGCCCATGGCAGGGGGGTTGGAACTGGATGATCTTTTAAGGTCCCTTCCAACCTAAACCATTCTGGGGTTTTTAAAATGAACAACTTTTAACTATGCGTAAATCCTATCAGTGCATATTTTAGGTTTGTTCTTTTTCAGTGGCAGAAGGTGGTTAGTAACCAACTGTGTTCACTGGCATTAGGGTTTGATTTGATTGGTTTTCTTGTTTTGTTTTTTTTTTTAGTGTAGCAACTGGTTCTAATTACGAGGTTAGGCACTGGATATTTAGTATACTTTTGATACAGTTGTATTAACTAAAATACTTCGACGTGCTAAGTCACTTCATCCCTTAGCTTCTGATAAAGAGATGGATGCGACTGCTTTAGAGAGAGGGAGGCTTTAACGTAGGGAAAATCCCCATTAAATAAGGTCTGTCAATTCTGAGTTTTGATTGCAACAGAATAAAAAAATTAAAGAATAAAGTATACAGAAAGGTTGTTAAGTGCAGCACATTAAGCTTCAGCTATGTTTTTGTTGCTTTTTAAAGAGCTTGCACATTGATATATAGAGAGATGCTTGTAGATTGAGAGTCTGTCCAGCGATTTTTGGTAGTGTCAGTACAATTTTGATCTCTATAGATAGAGACATTAAAATATTTGTGGCAGGTCGTTATTTTGACTACAGCTGCAGCATTTGATTTTTTTAAAAGGCTTTCATTTGCCACCTGGAAAATTTGAAAGAAACAAAGATGCAAGTTCTCGTTGCGTGATGATCCAAAATGACCGTACATGATGCAATATGATCCAGCTAATAAATGTAAATCTCAAGGGAGTGGAAGTGCTTATGATGCTCAAGTGGAGTACCACAAACAGTAGCGGGTTTAAGCTGGTAAATATGGCAAACTAAAAACCAGGTGGAAGAATATTCCTACTATTGAGATGTGGAAGCTCTGGAATAACCTACCTAGTGGAACATTGATTGCTTGAGTCATGTAAAACAGGACTAAAAAAAGATATTTTTTCTAATATACATACTTTTTTTGCAGTGTAGGCTTCAAAGACCAATCCTCTTTTGGCAATAGGGTGGGATAACTCATTTCTTTCCAATTCCAATACAATTCTATGATTCAGAATTTTCATAATAGTTATAAAACAAAGCAAATTGGTATTGAAATGTGTTCAGTGTGTGTAACGCTGTGGGGAAACAAAAACCAGTTTCAATAACCGATGATAGGGATTTCAAAGTTAATAGAATATATTTTCTGTTTGCAAGCTCAAGTATGTCCTCTCTTCACCTCAGCTGTAAAACACCTTTGCCTTTTCTTCTGTTCCTTGTCAGAATACAGTAATCTGCCAATACACAAACTGAATATAAAAGTAATTCAGAAAGTTTTGCACAGATCCAGGGTCTGGGCTGAGCAGAAGAAGCTGTGTTAGTAAAATAGCTCTTGGTCTCCTGGTTCCATCGCAAATGTGGGCGAAGAGAAGATGATCGCTTAACACCCTGCCTTTGAGCTGAACCGTGTGTATGCCCATAACTACCAACCCCTTAAATATATAACATCCAGAATTTCAAAGGACAAATTTCCAACTGTGGAAACTACAAAATTTGGGGTGACCTTTTTGGATGCCAGTTCTGTGCTTTTTTGGTGATTAGCAACCAAGTGACTACATCATTTGTTGTACGAGGCTTTGGATTCTGAAAGCACTATCTCCAAGTCCTGTTTTTTTTTAAATATTTCAGAATTTCACAAAATGAAGATATACATATGATTTTCATTTTGCTTCCCAGATACCTGTTCTTTTTCACAAACAGAATTATGGTTCTTTCCAGCAGAGTTTATATGAATATACATGTCTCGGACAGAAGGAGTAAATGGTATAAAATCAGGAGCAGCTTGGAGCAGTTCCCAGCATTGCCTTTCCCTTTGTCCTCTGCAAGTCATCCAGTGGCCAACTCTTTCCATCTCCTTATAGGAAATTTGTTGCTACTTCTCCATCCTCTCACAGAAAGAAGAGGTTTTGCTGAGCGAGCTCGTTAGTGGGAGGAAGAGGGAATTCTAAAAGCAGAAATGATGTAAAATGAAGGGCGACAGTTCTTTTCACTCATCCGAAGGAGAGGTGGGAAGAAGGGATATAGTCGGAAGTGCTTCCATCTAACTTTTAAAAAGAAGAGGTTAATGAATAAAGTTGATCGTTGAGGTTGATGGGGTTTGGATTCTTAAAGACATCTGTATTATTTTCATTGAGCATCAAGTTTCAATGAAACACACTTAATATAAATATAAAATAGGACGAGGGGGAATGGTTTTAAACTGCAAGAGGGGAGATTGAGATTAGGTTTTAGGAAGAAATTCTTGCCTGTGAGGGTGCTGAGGCACTGGCCCAGGTTGCCCAGAGAGGCTGTGGCTCCCCCATCCCTGGAGGTGTTCAAGGCCAGGTTGGACGGGGCTTGGAGCAACCTGGGCTGGGGGGAGGTGTCCCTGCCCAGAGCAGGGGGGTTGGAACTGGGTGATCATTAAGGTCCCTTCCAACTCTAACCATTCTATGATAATATATTGAAGATGAACTTACACAGAGTGATAGCTTTCTGTGGAATAGTCCTTGTTAAGCACATTTTTGTTTTGACCTAGAGTAAGCCTGAATTGATGGAGGGATCCTCATGTTTTCAGAGAAGTTCCTGTTAACTCATTTTATCTAGCCCTTTAAAATAGGGCGTGTTTTGTGCTGATGTTTGCTATATTGCTCCAGGTTGGTCAGCTAAATATTCTAAGAGGAAAGAATGGATTAATTCTCTTTCTATGGTAAACTCAGAAATGGAAGTAAACTTCATCCACCTTGATAGTGGAGAGCACTGATAGAATGATAGAATCGTAGAATCGTCTAGGTTGGAAGGGGCCATCGAGTCCAACCATTAACCTAACACTGCCAGAACCACCCGCAAACCACGTCCCTCAGCACCACGTCTACCCATCTTTTAAATACCTCCGGGGATGGCGACTCCACCACTTCCCTGGGCAGCCTGTTCCAATGGTTGATAACCCTTTTGGTGAAGAAATTTTTCCCAATATCAATCCTAAACCTCCCCTGGCGTAACTTGAGGCCTTTTCCTCTTGTCCTATCAATGTGAATAGGTATAGATATGAAACTTTTAAACCAACTGATGACTTACTCTAACCTGTCAAGGGAAGAGACCTCACCTCTGGCAAGAGAAAGGCTTCGGTGTGAAGTCAGCAGTTAACCTGTTGATCTGCCTGACATCCTTCAGCATGTGCGCTCTTGCCGATCACTCAGAGCTCATACGTGCTGCCTCTTGCCCAACTTGTAATAAGGGAAAATGGGAAGGAATTGGCAACATTATTCAGGTGTCTAGGGTGGAACTGGAGACTTTATAAAGGGTAAGATCAAAAAGAATATCGGTGTGTGGTAGCACAGGGCATAGAAATCAGCAAAGTGCCAAATTTAATCATCTTTCTACACTTGGTGTGTTTCCACATGACTGACAATAAAGTCGATGAGATCTACTAAGTGATAATACTGAATACTGCGGAGGTCTGTCTTTTTTCTTTTTTCTTTTTCTTAAATTTTTAAATTCCTGCTTTAGAATACGAGAGATTATGTCACATTTGAGGCTGGATGCTGTTTTACCTATCTAAAGGAATGTGAGAGTCCAGACAGCTTTCTGTCTTCTTTTTCAGACCTAGGTGCTGAAGAGCTTTGTTCTTTTTTTTTTTTTTTTCCAGATATTGAAAAATATCACTTGGTATGCTGAGCGTGTCTTAACAGAGATCTCACTTGGGAGTCTCCTGATACTAGTCGTGATAAGAACCATCCAGTACAACATGACACGGACAAGGGTAAGAGTTACGTGTAGCGCTTACGCACGTAGCGTGGATTTCTAACGTGAACAGCACGGATTCAGTTTCAGACAGGGTGTGGGATTTTCTCTGTTCTGTTGCAACCAGTTGGCATCTGAATTTACAGCAGGGAAGGAAGTGGGAAGATCAGCTGCATTAACTAAGCGCAATGTTAAGTGGTTCTGAACTTGTAACGCAATTTCTGAGTTATCATCCAGTTCGTTGAGTAGGATTCTCTCAAGACCCTAATTTAGGCACGGAGCTCATCTTTAGATGAGAAGAAAAAGTTCCTTAGTTTCATGAGAAGAAAAGATTCCTTATAGGTTGTTTGCCTTGTAAATTACTGAGAAGTGGGAATACTGGCTTTATTTATTGTTAGTGTTTTGATGAAGTAGGACCGTGGGCTATAAACCCTTTTTGAGCTGTGGCAAAGTGAACCTGGTTCAACTTCATAGCCTCATTTCAAATTGTTTGGGTTTGTACGTTTTTCAAGCGTACGATTCTATACCTTATCTCAAACATGTAAGCATGGTATCCTACACTCTGGAATGTTTTTAACAATGAAAGGCACAGACGTTTTTACATTAATAGTAGCAAAAAAAAAAAAAATTAAATGTATTTTAAATTGGAAAACTTAAGTATTTCGCCTTTATGATCAAAAGAATTGAAAGAAATGAGGACGTTCTTGATATATATTTGTAGGGGCTGGAATCTGTTATGTTATGTAAAAGACTATTTTAGACTTGAATAGGGATAAATCCCTGTTGGATCGGGTAAGTGGAGAAGGCGGGGGGGTTGGACTGGATGATCTCCAGAGGTCCCTTCCAACCCTGACTATTCTGTGATTCTGTGATAGGGCCATCGTTTAAATGCTTATCTGGTCAAATGATTCCAGGGATGCTAACAAGGGGACACGGACTCTGAAGTATCATATGGTTATAGTTGTGGGATATATAGAATGGTTTGAAAGAGTTAATAAGGAGATGAGTTACAAAGCAGTAAATTTGAGGATAACACTCCAAAAAGGAGAGAGAGGAAGGGAGAGGAGGAGGAGAATGTCTTTCAATATTGGTTATGTCTACGATGTCATTGTAAATCAACATTGCTAAAGATATGAAGACATCAACGTAAATGATTCTGCAATACACATATATGTGTATACATATACACTCTGAAATCTGTATGAAACAATAACTCTTTTGTAAGCCTTAGATTTTAAGAAAACATATTGAAAACATCACCGAGTATATACACTTTGCATTTCTGTTATATGCTTTTGACCGTGTCCTTTAAAGGAACATATATTACTCAGTCTTTTGAATGAATCCTGCAGTAGGTGTCAGTGTATATCAAAAGGACAGTTTGATGTGGGTTTTTTTTGCTTTCCTTTTCTTTCTGACAGGACAAATACCTTCATACAAATTGCCTGGCAGCCTTAGCAAATATGTCAGCACAGTTCCGCTCGCTCCATCAATATGCTGCTCAGAGGATCATCAGGTAAATATAAAGACATCTCTTGAAACTCATCTTTGCTGAAATTCATGAGTAGAGGAACTTGAATTTTATATGCCTTAATAGGTACTGATGAACTAAATAGCTGAAATGATAACTGAATAACTAAATAATCCCAGAATAAATCTTATTTGCTTTATACTTGAAATGGTTCTGAATGCAGAAAAAAAATACTGGTTTCTTGGAGAAACTTCTGGCTTTTCATTCTCTTACCAGAACAGCTCAGTAGGTGCTTTCAAACGGGAAGGTTTTCAGGGATTTATGTGAATTATGCTTTTTTTTTTTTTTTAAGTCATGTATCACGTTATTATAAAAATGCACTGAGTGGTGGTTCTCAAGTACCATGCAGACTGGATTTTCAACTTGCTTTACTTCTTCCTGCATATCTGGCAAAAAGTCCCTTTGTTAAATGAGACATAACGCAATGATCGTTTTGTGACAAGGCCCTACAAATATAGGCAATAAAACCTATACTTACGCTTTTCAACTGATTTTTCAACAAGTTTATTAGCCTGTAGAGTAATAAATAGTCAATATCTGCCCTGGTTCTAAAACAGGGCTGTAACTTTAGGGAAGGTGATATTGAAGTTGGTCCTCCCTATTTCGTATCTGCTGCAGACTGCTTCGTAAAGGCAGGTAATCGTGCCTCAGGCATCCTTCTCCTCTTGGCAGCCAGCCCTGCTCCATGGGAAACCGGGAAGGTCCTCCTTAATGCCATCTGGAATAAACTGTTACAGCGCTCGTCAAGTACAGACGGTGTGCCAAAAATTCGTCAATGATAATTGCGTGCCTGTACGCTTTGTAAAGGACCGGGTTAACAAGAGATACATCTTGTTCTTAAACCACTGCTTTTTAGGATTTAATTCTCTCCCAGCCCCTTCTTTTTTGGAAGTGGTTGGTTGCAAAAGTATGGACAAGCTACCAGGATGAATTCATTCTCCCATTAGCTTTCCCCTGCTTGACGCTCGCCCTCTTTTCATACCCTTGGCAGTGATAATGAGGGTTCAGAATTTGAGTTGAAGCTCTTTTCCTGTTATCTTATCACAGACGTTGTCTTAAATACCTGCTCTCTTCGTTTCTCAAATTGTAGATGTGGAGTCTGAGTTTTCCAAGCATTTGCGAATGTTGGCCTCTGAAATTGTAGATCCTGGTGTGAGATCAGCTACCTTGACGCTCAAAAACTTGGTCTGTTTTTTAGCGTGATACTTTGTTTTCCACTTTCGAGATTTTTCCTGTGTTCCCGGTTTCTGGTTTTATTCCATTTTTTTCTACTGTTGTTTCTGCAGACAAAAGGGAGATGTGTTCCTCTGGTTCTGTTTGGGCCAGGAAGAGGTTATCTTGCTAGTCCCGTTACAGCCGGCTGTTATCACTGCTCCGTAATCTTATAGTCATCTAGCGTAACTGCGGGTGTATTTGTGTGTGCTTTGCTTTTGTCAAAATACTCTGAGTTTATGGACACCTGCTGTTCAGAACTTAAACTCGTGGTTCAAAGTAAGCTCAGCTGGATTATTTTGATTTAATTGGCTTGTGAAATGGCTGAGCATGTGATCCGCCGGCTTATCGGAAGAGGTGGCGGCCATCAGTGGAGAAGCAGCGACCTCAGTACCTTTGCACGCGCGTCTCACCGCAACCTTTCGACTCGGAAATGTTGAGGAGCCTTTTGTGCGGGGAGGCTTCTCCCTACACCAACCTCTTCCAGGCTTCTCACATGAGGTTTTTCACCATCTGTAACGGCATCTTGGAGGCAGCTTGACTCCCTGATGTTTAAGACCCATCTCAAGACCCAAGGAAGGACGTGCAATGCCCAAAAATTCTCTTGCATTCCTCGCGTGCAACATTTTAACAATCTGCTGAGACGTTTGGGTGCCTTATTCATCCTCTCTCTAGCTGTGCATCGCTACAATGTGATTTTAACATTGCTGCTCGATTTTTAGTTGTGAAATCATTGTGCTGATATTCTTATGGAAGGCAGACAGACTTCTGTTGTTGCTTGACCCCGATGCATGCGCAATGGAGGCGAAAGGGGTGAAAGGCAGAAAACGGGGGGAAAAAAGTTCTGTCCCATTGCGTGAAGGACCACCGAAGCCACGCTTGAAATGTGCCAAATAGAAAGAGAGACCTTAGAGCAAACACGTAGCACTGGCATGTTCAAAACTCTTAGTTTTTCCAAAGATTTAAGCTCTTAGTAGCTACTGTTGGTTGGTTTCTGTGTGGCCTTTAGCAGAGAGACTTCACGTGGGATGTGAGCTGGGCAGCGTTACAAATAATAACCGAAAAAATATCCAACCAGCGGTACAGTAGGATAGCAGCGCGAGAGGGGTGCTGGTTATCCCAGCCATCGGGTGCTGGCAGGGCCGGAGCTATATTTTTAGGGTTGGAAATAATGTAAGGATAGGTACAGAAAATGGACATACTCATCAACTGAGGAAGCGAACCAAAAAGGCAATATGATATATATTTATTATATATAATATGATATTCTTACATAGTCTAAAGATATTCCAGGCTATTATTTTTCAGCTTCTGCCTGATTGTAGCCAGGCACTCCATATTATTATATAGTGGAAATTGTAATGAAGGAGGTGACTTTAAATATGAAATGGGACCAGAAAAACAAGAGCAGAGTTCCGGAAAGAAGGTCTTATTCTGCGGGTAGAAAACTATACATCTGGACAATAGCCAAAACCAGCCACCGAAATTGGGATTTAATTTGTCACTATGATCACATTTGCTTCTAAATCAAAAGCCCCTGTTATGAAAATGTATTAAAATCTGTCGTAAAATGTCCTGTGGGGCTGGGACATGGGCAGGCTGGAAGAAGAGGCGGTTGCGGGGGCAGCCTGTCTCCCCTAAGACTTTACTGCGAGCGTGGTAGCATTTTCTTCTCAGGAGCTTTACAACTTTGGGTTCCTTGGCAGGTTTCAGCACCATTCAGGAAGTATTTTAAGCTGATTTTCTCTCAAAATATGCAGATTTCTTACAAAGTTTTAGTTATCAAGAAAAGCAACAGGAATACACATTTTTCATAAGAGATTGATGTTTGGAGGCATATGTTGTCCTTCCTTTTTCTACCTTATGAAGTCTGTTAGCTGCTGTTATTAAATTTAGGCAGCGCTGATGGACCCAGCTTGCTCATGATGCCAAAGCAGAATATTTCTATTTAAATTCCTGTTCTGGTTCTACCATCAGAATGCAAGCGTCTCGGAGAGACGCTATCCATAAGAAGAAAGTGTTTTCTATGAAGAAAAAGCCTAAAAAGAAGATGGCACTTTATATTAGATGAAGTATTTTAGGGTATAGGTTTTTAAATTAAGTAGCTGTGAAACACTTAAAATCTGCTTAGCAATACAACAGTCATAATTTAAGCCTCACCAGATGCTCTAATGATTCCTTTCTTAATGTGAGAAGTAATTCCATTTCCATGCAGGCTTTTTCCTAATCCTATTCTCAGCAGAGACTACCAATTGTTTTAAATTCTGACCACTATTTTCTATGAAAGAATTAGCAGAGAATATTCAATATAGTGGAGTTAAAAGCTCAGTAAAATACAACATCATAGTGTTGGGTAAATTGCATTGCATTCCAGCAAGCACGAAAATTGACAGATTTCTATAAATCTATCGCAAGCAGCTGCTGGAAGTAAAAATAGATGTAACAGGTATTTTATAATAAGATCTAGGGCAGTATTCACTTAATGTTGGATGCCCTCTGTCGCAGACTGCTCTGACTTTGCGATCCTTCCCTTCTCGATCCGCTGTTACCACTGGTTTGTCTTTAATTATAGACAGCTATTTTATCAGCCCAGCGCCCAGGGTGATGTTGCGCTGCGCTGTGTCTTTGTGAAGCGCTGACATTTGTCATATCTTTACATTATATTGGTAGCCTATTATTAAAAAATAAATAAAATGTGTGTTGATGTCATTATTGTCACAAACGACTACCAGAGGTGGCTGTATAGTCTCTAAGCGACAAAGCACAACCAGGTGGAGCATTCCGTACCTGCGACGAGGGTAGGTTGGGTTTTTTTTCTGTGCTTGGTTTCTTTTTTACAAGTACAACTACCAAAAAGTAAAGCCACGCACTGAACCGGCATATGAGTGTGGGTATTCAGTTTGTCACTTAAAACTGCGAGTCAGTTGGCATTAATTCCTTTAACCTATTTGGAAAGAGCTTTTGTGATATTCAGCTTTTTTACAGCTAGCCTGCCCCGCTCTCGTATGCGAAACGAAGAGGAGAGTCTGTCCCCCAACAGCTGTACTCTGACATCTCATCACTGTGTCATTCTAATAAAATTAATGCCAAGAAGATGACCGATTACTTTAAGGCAACCGCTTTTCCTATAGCTTCTTATATTGGAATGTTTGCTCTTTTCGAAGCAGGCATATACCACTAGAGGCTGCCATACACCTCGCTAATTAGACACACACACTTAACGTTAAATGACTTTATGGGGCTAGAAACGCTATCGTTTTCCTTTTTTTCCCTACATTATCACCACAGCTGTTCATGTGCCGGGCTGCGTGAGCTGCTAAGCACACTTCTCGCCGTTAGATGACTTAAAGGTGGCATGTAATTATACCAACGTTGTATTTTGTTGATTTCTTTGGCTGTCAGAGAGAGTTCGATGGGATTCGGGGAACAAAACGAAGGAAGAGGTTTCTGTCATCCTCCTGACCCTCATAGGAGTCAAGCGGAATTAGGAAAAAAGGTGTGTTTAAAAGGGCTACAGGTCATGGTGTAAGGTGCGGTATGTTGCACTCGAGCGTCCTCGTAGCCCTGATGTATGTGTTACGAGAGCAAAGCGTGAGATGTACAGCCGGCCGTGCCGATTCTCCTGCTGTCTGGAAGAAGCAGAGATAGCAACCCAACTTCTCACTGGTCAGCCAGCCTTGAAGCTGATGGTGATGGGTGCTGAAGGATATTCTGGAGCATGACGCTGGGCACTGGCGTATTTTTTTAAAGTAGAGTTATAATTAGCATGCTTAAATATCCATTTGTGGCCAAGAAGGCCAATGGCATCCTGGGGGGCATCAAGAAGAATGTGGCCAGCAGGTTGAGGGAGGTCATCCTCCCCCTCTGCTCTGCCCTGGTGAGGCCACATCTGGAGTAGTGTGTCCAGTTGTGGGCTCCCCGGTTCAAGAAGGACAGGGAACTGCTGGAGAGGGTCCAGCAAAGGGCTACGGAGATGATGAGGGGACTGGAGCGCCTTTCTTCTGAGGAAAGGCTGAGGGACTTGGGGTTTTTTAGTCTGGAGAAGAGAAGACTGAGGGGGGATCTTATCTATGATTCTAAATCCTTAAAGGGAGGGTGCCAGGGGGATGGGAACAGTCTTTTTTCAGTGGTGCCCAGTGACAGGACAAGAGGTAATGGGCACAAACTTGAACATAGGAAGTTCCATCTAAACCTGAGGAGGGACTTCTTTCCTGTGAGGGTGGCAGAGCACCGGCACAGGCTGCCCAGAGAGGTGGGGGGGTCTCCCACTCTGGAGACATTCCAAACCCGCCTGGACGCCGTCCTGTGCCACTGCTGGAGGTGCCCCTGCTCTGGCAGGGAGGTGGGACTGGATGATCTCCAGAGGTCCCTTCCAACCCTGACCGTTCTGTGATTCTGTGGTCCACTCTTCAGGAGTAAAGTATTCCTGTGGTTCCCCAAGTCTGCCGCCTTTCATCTGAGAAGAAACTGAAACCCCTCTTTCTCTTTGCTCTCTTCAACAAAGTCTTCGTGTTGTAGAGTCGATTTCGTAAACTGCCAAGAAAAATCCTCACCCATTCTGATATTTCCTGCTGTATTTGGGAAGTTTCACCTCCCCAGCCATAAAACCATTTGTTTTAAGTTTTTTTAATGTTAGTATTTTAGTTTTTCTACTGCTGTTTCCTCTTCTAGTTTGGGATTTTCTGGAGTGAAAATATTTATGACAGTGCTTTAAGAATAAGAGTACACAGTGTTGCTTTAAACTGCGCTTTTTAAAATAAGTTTAAGATTATGCCGGATTAAAAATTGTCTTTAAGTTGTAATGTGTGAGTTTCTGGAGAAATACCGTTTTGCTGCCGCAATAATTAAGTACTTACCAGCTGCAGGTAACTTCGATTAGCAAATTTCATGCTGGGGGAGAAAAAAAGCTTGCTGTAGTTAATGCTACAGAGTGAAAAATAGGCGTGGTGTGAGGAGAAAGAAACATTTCTCATAACTGGTCTCTTATCTTGACTTTTTCCTAAGAAAGTCTCTGAACTTGGATAATGGATCTGTGTAGCTGTGCATTTTATATTCCTGCATATGAAACCGTGGAGCTAGGTCGTTGTTTGTTTTTTTTTTTTTTTTTCAAAAAACTATGGAGGAATGTCCATCCAGAGTCTAATGACTTCAAGTTTATCCGCTGTTTTTTTCAAGGATGGCCCTAATTGCTCGAAGTAATAGTGTCAGAGCTCTGTAAAACTTTTGTAATTTAAACCAGTAATTCCAGGTCAAGAAGTAAATCATAAAAACATTTGCCGTGAAGTTTTTCTTCTATTCTAGCACACAGTTTTCAATCATTCGAGCGTGTGCCTCGTTCTCAGGTGGTGGTGTAATTTTGAGTGCTTGGGTTTGCAGAAAGAAATACTAGTTCATTTGCAGAACAGAGCTCACTGCTTATCCAAGAACGGGTTTTACTTAATATATAAGTATCTGTTGGGTTTGCGAATTTGAATTTCGGTTCGTTCACAACATCCCTTCATAAAGTGGTTACATTTTTCTTGCGACGTTTTCCTTTTTCAATCGTCTTTATAGAATTGCGCATCTTTGTAAGATCCCCCATGTTATTTGGCGGAGTGGATGATGTTTTATTTTTCCTGACTGTACTTTCTCCCTGCCTTTTGATAGGCCGTCAGGAGGCAGATTAATTGTTATTATTATCAATTTTCGTATTGTATTGTCCTTAAAAGAAGAAAGTGTGTTACTTCCCTCTGCTTTCCCCTAGATTATGTCAGTAGTTGCTTTTATGAATTAGGGATAAGGAGGAAACCAATCAAATTTTTCACATGTCGAAGTGTTTGGCAGAATGATGAGGACTCTGTAATGCATTGTGTTAATTACATCTGCTACAATGGCTTTTTTTTTTTTCCTGGCCTATGATTATTTATTGAAAATTCTTAAAATTTATTTTATACGTACTGGTTAAGTGTTTTTAAACCTAGACTTTGTTCGGCAAGGATCTCTGTGTATCAAGCAGAAGGCATTTTGAGTTTGACAAGCATTTGCTTATTCAAATAGTCCACTATGCGCGTTGAGCAGAGAAGAAAAAGGTTTATGCAGCAGCAAGACGTGTGATCTGACCTGCTTATTAGGGGCCACATTCAACAGAAAAACCTGAAATCGTTAGTGCGGGCGTGTGGTGAAATCGGAATTTACCAATTGCTGAATGAATTTTTAACAGTGACAATAACAAGACGTAATTGCTGGCTCGAAGCTCGTTAGGCTGCTCACATAGGAAGAGAAGCAAATTTCTCTCTCACCTGGCTTTGCGTTCTGGTTTTCCTGCCTTTTTTTTTTTCTTTTTCTTTTTTTTCTTTGATGTCTACGGTGCTTTCGGGAAAGCTCTTTAACATAGAGCTTCCTCTTTCATTGGGGAAGAGTGATGGGATGGTTGGTGCAGAAAACTAGTGAAATTGAGTTACCCAAATCAAAGGCACTTCTTAAGGAGGAAAAACATAGGGGGAAAAAAAAAAAACAAAAAACAAAAACCGGATTGGTGCATGAATGCTTCAAAGCTGTTCGGTTTCTAATTTAATTCTTATTTGAAAACTTAAGTATAGGCACAGAAGAGTTGCTTCTTGTACAGGAATTGTGATTTTTAAATGGTAAAATTTTAGCTCAGTGGGCATTTCAAACTATGAATGAGATGCGTGAATTGAGCAAAAGAAATTAGGTGACTAGGGTGAGTGACGCTTCTGTTAAACTCATCTTTCTGGCTCCTTTCTTACAGCGGGGGAATGAATGGTGTTAAATACGAGCCGTTTTTAAGACAGAAAAATTCCTAAAATTGTTCCAAATGCAGAAGTTGGACCCCTTTGACCCTACGAAACCTTATTTTGGAAAAGTCTGTATTTCAGAAGCGTCAGCTTTCAGTTTTCAGTAATCAAAAAGCGACATAATACAAGTAAGATGTCAGTGATGGAGTTACAGCATAATAGCCAACTTACATCTTTATTAACATGTAATTTGAAAACTAGTTCCTGCTTCCTTTATTACTTCTCCCTTGGTGCTGTTCTATCAAGGGATTTCGGTTGCTTAGAGCTCCGAGGATGCTTTGAAACACGCCGTTTGCATCATACCGCGCATGGGGTAGGCTTCAGTGCCACCGTAAGAACGATCGATAGAGAAGTCTTTTGTAATCTGGGTTCAAATCTTAATCGGACCATTAAATGAAATCTCAGTTTACTGATCTCTTAATCATAATCGAGGAGTGTTCATAATAGCAAACCCCAGAGAAAAGCGGCTGCTGCTGCTCTCGTACCAGCGTACATCAAGAGACTTCACAAGTCAATTTATGTAATAATAAAAGATCAAGCTCTGAAAGGCGTTCTTAAAATTAATGTCCTGTGGCCAGAGCTGTTAAATACTGAACCCTCAGAGAATCAGCTTGCCTCTTCCTTTTTTATAACCAAAAGAGAAGAAAAAAGAACTGAAGGTGATGAAAAGTTGTGCTAAACCAGTGATGTCTGCCTCTGCAGATACCGGGAGGAGCACAGTCACAAATCCCTGGTTTCCGATAGTGACATGTGAATATCTCCCGTCTGAGCATTTCAAGAATAATAGGTGATTTTTTTCTCCTCTTTTGCATCACGTGGATTGCGGTTGTGCTGGAAGGAAGTTACCTTAATGAAAGTTGTTGCAACAGTGTGACTCTTTTCTCAGCTTTCTGAACAAGAGGGGGTTTTTAACGGCAGGCCGATGTTGGATTTGGTCGGCGGCGCTCATGGTACGGACCACGAGCGTGTAGGATGGCCTGCAGCCCCGGGCTCGGATTCGGTACTTTGAGGGAACCTCTTGATACAAACAGTGGCTTTTGGTAATTCCCGTCTTTGAATATTTGCATGCGGACATCATGTGGCTGAAAGAAACAAGGAAAAAGCATCTTTTTGCAGATTTGACTTTGGGTGATTTATCTGCAACTCAACCAGTTTGTTTGATTTTCTGTGTTTGCTTTAAAGCGGTAGAAAATGACCCGTTCATCTCAGCGAACTTTCAGGCCGCAGAACGGACTGGTTGACTTTGCCTCAAAAGAAAGAATTAAAAACCTCAAAGACCTTTTAGCACTTCTTAACTTTGAAATAGTTTTGTAGCATTTTAGTTTAGAGGGGGAAAAAACATTTGTTATCTAACCTGGATATAAAATGATATTCTGTTTATGAAAAACTGCTTTATAATGAGATTTTTTTTTACCCCCATGCAGTGCCGTATGTTACGAAAGGGATAATCCTTTTTTTATTAGATGTTCCAAGTAGAGTGAGAAGTAGTGGCTTCTCAGAAAAATGATATTCTCACGTGCAGGCTGTGTTTGAAAGAGGACATTGTGGGAATGGAAGATCAAACAGCTCCAAGCCACTGAGTCTGAACTTCGGTTTTAATCTGTCGACTGTTGGGAGTAGAGGTTGTACGCGCAGCAGGATAACTGCAGAGATTTTTACGTCAACTGGGCAACCTTGGGTAGCTTTGGCTTGTTCTTTCATGAGCTGTTCACAGACACACTAGTCTATTTGCAGATGCTTTTGACGCTCTTCATCCTCCGCTCCGTCGCTGTTACTGCTTACGCATACAAGAGGTTCCCGAATCTATGGAGTGGCTTTTGTTGGGAGACAGAAGCAATTTATATAGTGTTAAATAAAACAAACATATGCTGGCCTTATTAGTGGCTTGTTGACCTAGATTAGCTGTGGGGAATCTTATAAGCTGATCAGCCATTCCAAAATTGGGAGGCGTCATTGCAATTAGTGGGAAAGGCCATGACAAAAGGGGAGACAACAAGGGAAAAGAGAATATTAGTAGCCAATGTCCTCTTGCTGGTATGATTTAGCAATGTAAATGTAATGAAGTGAATTTTCAAAAGGAACGAAGCATCCTTTGTTACTATGCATTGAGTGTAGTTGTCGACGAATGTATTAAAATGCTGCTTTAGCTCTGTCAACAGAAAAAGGAGTATTCCGTGTGGGCTCGCCTGTTTTTGCCTGCGTGTAACATATGGAGCTGAGGTTTTAGGCTGATATCAGCTGTTTCCAGCATGGAAATATCCTTGAACTTGGTTTAAGCTCGGTTGAACCTGGGGATTCTGAGCGGGCACCTGATGGGACAGTAATACCCTCGTCCCCCATCTGGCGTGAGCAGTTGAACGCCCTGCATGCCATTAGAAGTGTTTGGAGCGCGGGACACCCGAGCTCACGGGTTATGGAGATTTCCCAGATGGGCAGACTCACAGCTTTATTTTGAGAGAGATTGGATCAGTGTGGCCCACGGAGGGATCTTGGACGAACTGCTGCTTCTCTCTGTCTCAGGGTCTTCTCACATGAAGCAGAGTGGTCGCACTGTTATCCTCCACTCTGCATATCATAGAATTGTCTAGGTTGGAAGGGACCTCTAAGATCATCAAGTCCAACTATCAACCTAACACTGCCAAACGCACCACTAAACCCACATGTCCCTCAGCACCACATCTACCCATCTTTTAATTACCTCCAGGGATGGTGACTCCACCACTTCCCTGGGCAGCCTGTTCCAAGGCTTGACAACCATCTCGGTGAAGAAGTTTTTCAGAGTATCCATCCTAAACCTCCCCTGGCGTAACTTGAGGCCGTTTCCTCTTGTCTTATTGCTTGTTACTCGGGAGAAGAGACCAACCCCCACCTGGCTGCACCCTCCTTTCAGAGAGCTGTAGAGAGCGATAAGGTCTCCCCTCAGCCTCCTTTTCTCCAGGCTGAACACCCACAGTTCCCTCAGCCGCTCCTCATCAGACTTGTCCTCCAGGCCCCTCACCAGCTCCGCTGCCCTTCTCTGGACGGGACTTCTTAAAAATACTATTGTCGATTGCTGACCTGGCTTAAAAAGGTTTTTAATATCTAAATATATATCACTCTAAAAGCTCAGCTTTGGACAAGATGGTTCTCTCTTCCCTTGACCGTTTTGTGTGTATCCTCTGACTTGTAAGACACAGCCACTTTGATGGGGGGAAGTTGTTACGACATCTCGGTAGTCTTCTGCCATCCAGGAAATTGTGCTGTACTTTGGGGTCTTGCAAGCTGCAAGTCATCGCTTGGCACAATATGTGGTTAAATGAACGTGATGCGAATTAGCAGAGAATCGTGGCTGTAGAACTGAAGTTTATTGAAGTCTTGCTACCTATTTCAGGGAATCTTGGAGGATCACACAGATACTTGCACACAAGCTGCAGTTTGGGGGTAGAAGGTGCCGTTGTCCCATCTTTAATTATAACGAATGGCCCATTCGTAGTTATTGTGCCACGTAAGCTCTTTGGAAACAGTACAGTTTGATAATAGTCTTCAAATTGGGGAATTCAACTTTAATTTTTGGTGGAACCTTCCAGCTTTTAAAACTGTTGAAGTTGCAAATCTGTTACAAAGGCGAGGAAGAAACATTTGAGGAAACCTGTACAGAAATAACTATTTCTGTGATCCAAAAGTATCACAAAAAGTATCACTAGTGTTGTTTTACAGATAAATTTGCAGCGTAGACTGAGGTTCTGAGCTGCGTCATATAAGTTTTTGGCATGTTTAACAGTGAAAGGAAGCAAAAATGAGAAAGCTAGCAGCGTTATTCCAGTCCTGCCTGTGCAATTTTGATTTCTTCTAGCTGGCCTGGAAAAAGAAGATAATGGCCACTAAAATGTTTACCGGGATGTCTCCCACTGTACTATATGGGCGTCCAACGTACAGTACACTGATGTGATTCTCCCAGGTTTTTGCATTTTAAAAAGTCTGGTTTACAGCAACAGATTGTCCTGTGTAAGATTTTTCTGAGATTGTAAAAACCAAGGGAATTCTAATAGTCTTTTAGAAACTATTATTTGCTCTTCTAGTAGAATCCTAGAAACCGCAGCCTTGTCTTCTCAGTTTGTTTTGAATGGAACGCCTTTATAGAAGTAAAGAGGTGACTCAAGATAATGACTTGCTTGAACCTGCCTTTTATTGTGACTTGCAGGGTATTTGGCTCATTAACCACTTTATTCAGATACAACATGTACTCTTTCCTCTTTAGAAATTTTCTTTTCGGAAAAAACTGGACTGTGTTCTAAAGAAATGAATGACTAATGAATGTACAAGGATTTCTCTGACAAACGAAAATAGTATTATAGCTGTAAGTAAGCATTAGTACGCAACAAAAATACAGCATTGATTATAAATCCTTTTTTTTTTTTTCCTGCTTATTTCATATTTTAACTGACGTCATTATATGTGTCTAAAGTTTTTCCAGCTTTACAGTTCAGAGAACTGATTTCTCTCTCCGGGTGTGTGAAGCCAGGATAGGTACGAGTGTCTTGCAAGGAGGGAAGCAGAACAGTTACTGATAACACCCAACTCAACTGTCGGTGCCCTCCAAATTGCTCCTGAAAACCTTCTTTTCCACCACACGTGGAAATTTTGAGTTCATTCAGAGCCCGCACTTAGGTGAGGATTTTCAACCAGGCTTTTTAACTGATTTTAGGAACGCGAGATGACAGCTTTTATGAAATTTCTGAGCCTCTGAAGTACTCGAGGCAAGGTATTTCCACCGTAGTTTGCGTGGCTCGCGAAGAGAATATTGCACTTTGAAACATCTGACGCTTTTAAAGGGAGGGTGAAACTATAGGTACAAAAGAAAGAATCAGGATTTAACAACTTTAATGTGCACCGGGTCTTTATAACTGTTGAATGACTCAACCTTTTTAATGGTAATGGCCTTCAGCAAGTTTAGGAAAGAACAGGCTTTTAGTAAAGTAAATACACTTAGTTCTGCAGCGAATAAATAAATTTGCTGTGAAGTTGTGTAGAGACATGTTTCTGTAACGCATTAATTGTGCTCTTGGGTCCACAAGTAGGTCTTTCTCCAAATACCCCAATTTACATGGGCTCAGACGGGATGAATCCGGCTGTGGAACAGGGCGAGGGCTCGGACAAGCCGTGCCTTCTCTCGCGGTGCTTTAGCCGTTGTCTCCCGACAGAGGATTTTCAGGTTCATGCAGACGGAGATGCAAATGTGCGCGTTAATGCGGGTGTCATGGGCATCTCCTGTAATCCCATGCAGAACCTGTGAATGATGTCAAGCGTCTAGCCAAAGGATAAAAGCGCAGGAGGTTTCAAAAGCAACATTCCCATAGTAGCATCTCTTAAGCTCTTAGGGATATGCGCCTTCCAAGTAACTGGCGCATCTGGGTGATTAAAGCCTTCGCTCTTTGTCTGAACCATCGGTTCTGAATAGACACCTCTTTCATAGCTTTTTTTTTTTTTCTTAGGGGTCATCAGTTGCTGCTGTCTGCTTCTAATATACAAATCCTTTTGTTCTTTTTGCTGGAACTTCATCTGTACAGAGGTAATTTGGCCTTTCTGTAGAAGAATCTAATAGATTTATCATTTGATTTTATATTTTTTTTTCAGGCTATCAAACATCTCCAGAACTTGTTTGGTTTTCATTTCCTTGCCCTCCTTTACTAGAAATACTTTTATGCATAAAGATAATACTCCTCTCGTAAGCGTGTCGTGTGTGTTTGGTCCGTACTGCGACAGAGTGCTGCTTCGGGGCATGGGAACTTAACGTCTGTGACACATTATCACAAGTAATCGCTTCTTAAGTATTGAAATAATTTTCATGCTTCTCTGTTCTGTGTTGTTATGGCACCTTTAACCCTATAATGGCCCCTCCCTGCCAAACTGCTGGTTTGCAATAATGTAATTTAAAATCCCGTCATCGCTCTGTGCTTTAAGATATCAGTGTAGTGTATCTGAAAAGCAGGCATGCGAGCATGCGGTATTTTTAGAAAGCTGCGAGAAGTCACCCTCTTACTTGGATGAGGAGCTTAGGTGGGGATCAGGGAGGAAGGAAAGTACCAGTAGTGAAAAAGGATCAAGTCAGGGATGACTTGAGAACTGACACACACACTCATGGCCATGGGACCTGGTGAGATGCATCTTGAGCGTGCTATGAGAATTGAGCCATGCCATCGCAAGACCGCTGGTGGATCAAATCTGGAGAACTGGTTTTTGGCCCCTGGACGTATGAAAGGGTGTTGATAAACTGGAGCAAGTTCAGCGGAGGGCTACCACGATGCTTGGGGGCTGGAGGGGCTGAGGGAACTGGGCTTGTTTAGCCTGGAGAAGACAAGGCTTTGGGGCAAGGCTACGGCAGGAGTTTCAGAGAAAGGGTTAGCAGCACACGTAGGAGGAGGTTGCTGAGAAGGTAGAGCCAACTTCTTTATAGAAGCGTGTGGCAGGATGACGAGAGAGAATGGTCATGAACTGAAGTCAGGATGTTCCAGCCTGATGGAAGGAGACAGTTTTTCATGGTCAGGGAAGCATTGGTGCAAGAGACCAGAGAAGTTGTAGAGTCTCTGTCCCTGGAGGCTTTCAAGACCCAACCGGACAAAACCCTGGTCTGGGTTCAATGTTAACCCTTCTTTGAGCAGGAGGTTGGCCTAGAGACCTCTTACAATCCCTTTCAATCTTAACTATGACTTGAAGATGATAATAAAAAATATTGAAATGGGCTGAAAAAGGAGGAATTTTTTTAAGTGTTCTAGTACGGTAAAGGTCAATGCGATCTTCTGCATCCCCAGTACTGACTTTTATTTTCCCTTAAGCAGCCTAACTGTGCTAACACCACAGTGACCAAGGCCCACCCCAAAGAAACCCAAACCACCTTTCTGTTGACGTCTTCATATCAATCTTTCAGAACAGTCTTGGTACTCAAAACCAAATATTTACATAGTATTTGTTCTACAGCGGTTTATCGGTACCACATTTCATCATGTCATCAAGGGCAGAGTACTAAAGAGAAAGGAAAATTTTCCCAATTCTAGTATTTTGTGATGTATACGATGTATTTTTGTGTTGGCAAGAAGGCAGACAGGCTTTTATTGGTTTGTATTTCCGCCCTTTGTATAGTATGAAACAACATTAATAGGTGATGTTTTAGGCAAAGAATAAATTACAATCACAGAATGGTTTGGGTTGGAAAGGACCTTAAAGACCATCCAGTTCCAACCCCCCTGCCATGGGCAGGGACACCTCCCACCAGCCCAGGTTGCTCCAAGCCCCGTCCAACCTGGCCTTGAACACCCTCAGGGATGGGGCAGCCACAGCTTCCCTGGGCGATTAGCCATTCTCATGGAGCGAGTGATTTAATACGTTGTTGTCATCATCTGTATAGTATTTTAGGGAATACAGAATGTGTTTTGGTTGGGTTTGACTTTGGGAACGTAAGAGTAATGACTAATAGGACTTCCTAGAACACAAGTTATCCAACATGACCAGTAGTAAAATGTTCATAGCACGTCACGACGTTCTCCCCACATGTATACAGGTAGTTTGGGGTGCTGACTAACATGTGCTAGTTTAATTAGCTTATACTTTTGTTGGTTTGTTGTTTTTTAAAAAAAAAAAAAGGCTTTGGTATTGGCTCTCCCACAGAGTCATGTTATAGCATAACTCCCTTTTCAAAGTATAGCGATTAAGTCTTCAAACTCAGCGAAGGATGTTATTTGCTGTGCATTTTTCAAATTCTGCCGCAGAAACAATATGACCTAAATATTTAATCAGGCTTAGCAGAATTGGCTCTTTCTTTTTTTTTTTTTTTTTTATTGCTGCAGTATAATCTGGTTTCTCTGAGCCAATACATGTGGCATGTATGTCTTCAAGACCTTCCTTTTTCTCAATAACGTTTAAGATTTATAGCCCTCATAAAATCTGGCATGCACCGAGAGGAAGATTATGTATTACAAATACTTATATTAGCACAGGGAGTTTTTCTTTTGAATCCTGTATAGGCAGTTTCAGACTAGGTTGTACTTATAGAGGGATTGGGGAGTACCGTATTTAGACTGCTTTTCTATACCCTGCCCAATTTGCTTCATGTCTGTGTTCTGAAAAAGATGTTGGCCTGGTGCTGTTTATGGTTTTGTCTTTGATAGATTTACTTTAAAATTGCAGTTGACTTCAGTAGGAAAAATAGCAACTTTCTGGTTTATATAAATAAGGACGTAAGTGGCTTTGCCTTTTTTGCTTAGTGCTGTTGTCTTGTTCAAGGCTGTCCTTAAAATTCTGGATGAAAAAATTAATGTGAGCATATGATGAATTTCAGGACTTCATATTTTTTAACTCTTATTTTTGCTAAGTGTTTAGTCTGTGGCTGTAGTCTTGTGTACACCTCTTGAATTACGTGTAGTTTGAGCTAAAAATTGGAAGCGACGTGATCCCTTAAACCGAAACAATTGCAGTGTCGATTTAGAACATCGACTTTTCAGACAAACACAAGAAAGAGCAGGTTTGGAAGAATCTTTAGCAAAGTCTCATTTGTTTGTTGGTTTTGATTATCTGTGTGTTTCACACAAGGTCCCTGGAGGGCTTCTGGACGATCAGGGAGACTCAGTAAAGCTGCAGGAAGCCACGGCATCCATTGGCATGGGATGTGGCTCTGCCATCACACGTCACAGCCAACCGCCACCGCCCCGGTGGCTCTCGACATCAAACTCCCATAGATTTTAAAGTGTTTCTTTGATGCCCTTGTTTAGCTGCTGCCATCAGAGCATCTTTCCTGATTGGGATTGTCCAGACCCTATGGAAAGGAATCTTATTGCCTTCATCAAATCT
The DNA here is from genome assembly GCA_013398815.1 of Ibidorhyncha struthersii. Taxonomy (NCBI): domain Eukaryota; kingdom Metazoa; phylum Chordata; class Aves; order Charadriiformes; family Charadriidae; genus Ibidorhyncha; species Ibidorhyncha struthersii. Next base: position 164,467 of record VZSZ01006627.1, read on the forward strand.
GCACTAAATTACAAATAAATATAGATATATTTGATTATTTTTTATACATTTATAAAAAATACATGTTTTCCTCACGTGTTCCTGGGTGGCAGGCAGTGAAGAGTGTGTACAAGAAGGGTCTCTGCCCTCTCTGAGGTCAGAGTGATGATGGTGTCCTGGTGGGCTACAAGAAGTAGCCCATGAGGCAGCAACGTGTCCTTGTGGCCAAGAAGGCCAATGGGTGCATCAAGAAGAGTGTGGCCAGCAAGTCGAGGGAGGTTTTCCTTCCCCTCTACTTTGCCCTGGTGAGGCCACATCTAGAGATCTGTGTCCAGTTCTGGGCTCCTCAGTTCAAGAAGGACAGGGAACTGCTGAAGAGAGTCCAGCGGAGGGCTATGAAGATGATTGGGGACTGGAGCACCACTTTTATGAGCAAAGGCTGAGAGACCTGGGGCTGTTCAGCCTGGAGAAGAGAAGACTGAGGGGGTATCTCATCAATGCTTACCAATATCTACAGGGAGGGTGGCAAGAGGATGAGGCCAGACTCTTTTCAGTGGTGCCCAGCAACAGCACAAGGGACAACAGGCGCAAGCTGGAACACGGGAAATTCCACCTCAACATGAGGAGGAACTTCTTTCCTTTGAGGGTGGCAGAGCACCGGCACAGGCTGCCCAGAGAGACAGTGGAGTCTCCTTCCAAACCCACCGGGATTTCATCCTGTGCAACCTGCTGCAGGTGACCCTGCTCTGGCAGGGGTTTGGACCAGATGATCTCCAGAGGTCCCTTCCAACCCTGACCATTCTCTGATTTTTAACCACTGCTGGTTCTAAATCTAAAAAAGCTCTCAGGAAGAGCGGACCGGAGCTCCAAGCTTACAGGAGGTTGGTACAAGCAGGTGAGAGTATCCTCACAGCAGTCAAGTGCAGGCGTTCACCTCTGGAGGTTTATGATAACATGCTGTCCTTGCAGGGTGGCAGCGGGAAGGACAACTCCAGAAGTTGGGGAGAGATACAAGGAAGAGCAATCTCCCTCTTGAGCAAATTTATTTTTTTTCTTTTACTAAAAGACTTCAGTGGTGGGGTTTTTTTTCCTTTTCATTTTTTTGGATGTCTTTTGCCTGGCCAATACTGAAGCTTCCTCCCCACCTTCTCATTTTATACCAGCTGCTGGGCAGGATCAGACAATTCCAGGATCAGGGAAGAAAACATTCACAGATGCCAGAAACATGAGTAGAAAGAATTCTCAAGTTAGCAGGGAGTCTACAGGCCTCTTCACAGATGTCAGGTTCTCTATGCTGCCTTTTATAGTGTCAAATTATTTTATGTATATTTTTATTCAAAAATACGCATTATTCATGGTTAGCAAACAAGCCTTTTCTATGTTGGTTTTGGTGTTTTGTTCAATTTTGGTCTCTTTTCTTTCAATTCCCCACCCGCTGTGCGTAGTGGAGAAAGTGAAAAACAAACGAGAAACCCACAAAAAAAACCCAGCCCCTGGGAGTAAACCCTTGGAGATTTCAAAATGCCACTTTCTGACTTCAGGAGGATTGAATTTTCTGCTTTGACCTGATCCCTGTCAGTTTTGAGCGTCTTCACTTATCTTAAAAGATTTGCTGAGTTTCCATGTTCACGTTCATCTCACAGTGTCACAGACTCACAGAACGGTCAGGGTTGGAAGTGACCTCTGGAGATCATCCAGTCCAACCCCCCTGCCAGAGCAGGGTCACCTCCAGCAGGTTGCACAAGACGGTGTCCAGGTGGGTTTGGAATGCCTCCAGAGTGGGAGACTCCCCCACCTCTCTGGGCAGCCTGTGCCGGTGCTCTGCCACCCTCACAGGAAAGAAGAAAGAAGTTCTCCTCAGGTTTAGATGGAACTTCCTATGTTCAAGTTTGTGCCCGTTACCTCTTGTCCTATCACTGGGCACCACTGAAAAAAGACTGGTCCCATCCACCTGGCACCCTCCCTTGAAGTATTGATAAGCATAGATAAGATCCCCCCTCAGTCTTCTCTTCTCCAGACTAACAAGCCCCAAGTCCCTCAGCCTTTCCTCAGAAGAAAGATGCTCCAGTCCCCTCATCATCTTTGTAGCCCTCTGCTGGACCCTCTCCAGCAGTTCCCTGTCCTTCTTGAACCGGGGAGCCCACAACTGGACACAGATCATCTGGCTTGTATTAGAAATAGTGTGGCCAGCAGAAATAGGGAGGTGATTGTGCCCCTGTACTCAGCACTGGTGAGGCCACACCTCGAGTATTGTGTCCAGTTTTGGGCACCGCAGTACAAGAGAGATATCGAGGTGCTGGAGCGAGTGCAGAGGAGGGCAACGAAACTGGTGAAGGGCCTAGCAGACAAATCATATGAAGAGC
>VZSZ01006627.1:172046-192071 GCA_013398815.1 Ibidorhyncha struthersii
GGGGGGAGGAACAGCATGACAAAATGGATCAGAGGATGGAAAGCATCCAGGGGTGGAAATGCAGCTTCCCAGCGAAGCCGGCATACAATACCAGTAGACCACACAGTAAACATAAGTAAAACCAGCTTGATTGTCAAGGGAAGAAAATACGGCATGCAAGCTGAAATAGCGCTTTTTGTACAAAAGAAATTTTATAGTAGGACATAATGATGGAGAGCTACGCTGAAGGATCTCAACAGGAGATGAAAATCTAGATGTCCCAGGGGCGCGCTCCAGATTAATTTGGAACAGGGGTACGGGATGAAAGGAGGCAAAACCCCAAGATTTCAAAAGCATTATTTAAAAATGTTAAAGAATAATGAGGGCAGTCCGCACCGAAATCTTGTTTAAGATGGAAAGTTCTACACGTAGGAATGATATCCTGAAAAGAAAAGGAATCGCTTAATTATCCAGTTTGTGTCAGTGAAATTTGGGTGATTCTGTAGAAGGGCAATGCTACAAGATTAAGTCGTCAGAATCCTCCTTGGGAGACTTAAGTGCTGCTCCATGGATATTGCATCTTTCAGGTGGCTTTATGGCTGAAAATCATGGAGTCACGGCATTTTCAGAGTCGGAAGGGACCTCTAGAGATCATCTAGTCCAACTCCCCTGCTAGCGCAGGATTGCCTAGAGCACATTACTCAGGACTGCATCCAGGCGGGTCTTGAAAATCTCCAGAGAAGGGAACTCCACCACCTCCCCGGGGCAGCCTGTGCCAGTGCTCCGTCACCCCAACCGTAAAGAAGTTTTTCCTAGTGTTTGAATGGAACTTCCTATGCTCCAACTTGTGCCCGTTGCCCCTCGTCCTGTCACTGGGAAACACTGAGAAGAGTCTGTCTCCGTCCTCCTTCAACCCACCCTTTAGATACTTAGAAGCAATCACAAGGTGTCCCCTTCCCCTCCAGGCTAAAGAGTCCCAGCTCGCTCAGCCTTTCCTAAGGGAGATGCTCCAATCCCTCGGTCATGTTTGTTGCCCTACGCTGGATTCTCTCCAGCTGTTCCCTGTCCCTCTTGAACTGGGGAGCCCAGAACTGGACACGGTATTCCAGTTGTGGCCTCACCAGTGCAGAGCAGAGGGGGAGAATGACCTCCGTCGACCTACTGGCCACACTCTTCCCTACATCGCCCGGGATTCCATTGTCCTTCCTGGTGACAAGGGCACGTTGCCGGCTCATGGATAATTTACTATCTACCAGGACCCCCAGATCCTTCTCCTCAGAACTGCTTTCCAGCAGGTCCACCCCTACCCTATACTGGTGCCGAGCATTCTTCCTCCCCAGGTGCAGGACCCTACACTTGCTCTTGTTGAACCTCANACACTCTTCCCTACATCGCCCGGGATTCCATTGTCCTTCCTGGTGACAAGGGCACGTTGCCGGCTCATGGATAATTTACTATCTACCAGGACCCCCAGATCCTTCTCCTCAGAACTGCTTTCCAGCAGGTCCACCCCTACCCTATACTGGTGCCGAGCATTCTTCCTCCCCAGGTGCAGGACCCTACACTTGCTCTTGTTGAACCTCAGCAGGTTCTTCTCTGCCCATCTCTCCAGCCTGGCCAGGTCACGCTGGATGGCAGCACGGCCCTCTGGAGTGTCAACCACCCCTCCCAGTTTGGTATCGTCAGCCAACTTGCTGAGGATACACTCTGTCCCCTCATCCAGGTCATCGATGAATATATTGAACAAGATTGGACCGAGTGTTGACCCCTGGGGGACACCGCTAGTTACAGACCTCCAACTTGATACCGCTGTGTCATGTAAGCATCAATAACACCGCACGTGTTATGGTCTAACGAGCTTGTGAGGTTTTTAGAGCAAAAAGTTCATCCAGTTGGTCCCCGTGCTGAAACTGATGGAGAAATAGTTTCCTGGTATTACTTTCTGAAATGGGAGTTATGCATCAGTTGAGCTGATTTTACGAGACAGGAGGAGGAGAGAGTAGTTGAAACAGAAATAGCTGCTAGAAAAATATATAGGTAGCAGGGTTTAGCGGCGAATTGTCTGTTGTTCTGGTTAAATACAATTAGAAAAGAATGCACTCAGGAAACTTGCCTTAGTTTGGAAATAACCTCAAATACAGTGGTGTAAATGGAGGTGTCCAAAAAAAAAAAAAAAAGAGGGTTTTGTGTGAATCCATGTGTCCATCCTGTATTAAGTATCGCAGCATTTTATCCTGCTTAGAGAAGAGATGGAACGTGTAAATTACTAAAGGCAGAGGAGAATTAATTATGGTGATTTAGAAATCACTCCCCTCCCATCCAGGCTGCTTTGTAGGACTCCTGGTAAAGAATAAAACACATAGCCCTGAGTATTGGCTGTTCTCTGTCACTGTCCTCGTACCCCCAGGTGACCTTGCCTGTCTTTAGGCATCCCATGGAATTAAAGTATATAAAGTATTTTGGTACATTTTATGTGCAAACGTGAATAAGGACCTGAAAAGTTGTACCTTTAATTTGGAGGTGGGGAGAGGGAATGAGTAAAACAAAGGCGAAAAGATGAAGGCGGCTTTGGAATCGTGGCACTGACTAATTAGTAGTAGTTAATAACCACTTTTCTCCATTAAATCAGTTATAAAAGTTTGTTTGTGCTGGTGGCTCATCAATGTTGTTCACGTGTTCAAGCTGCTATGGATTTGTGTAAGATCAGATCTATAGACGCACCACATCCCACAGGTACTGAACAGCTAATACTGGTTAAAGTGGGGGAGAGGGGAAGGAAAATGGTATATATTCCCATATCCCACAGGGATTAAGCCCGCAGCACTGGGTCTCCAGGCAGTTTAATTAGGATTTAGTGCCAGCGTTGCTTTCGGTGGCTTTTCTAAATTATAAAAACAGAGGAGCCACAATATCTATTTTCTTATGCAGTGCATTAGCGTAAATATTGAGCCTGGGATTGTAATCTGTCATTGCTACTGTCTAATAATTCCGTTGTGGCTGTGCTATTTATTGATTATTGCAGTAACAGTGCTTCGGGACGTGAAATATGTTCTCCCACCCTTACCGTAACGGTTTCCTTCCCAATTGCACGTTCCTCGTGTCGATGTTTTAATGCTTGTGTGCGTTCCCTTTTTTGTTCTAAACCTCTTTGGGTGACAGTCAGTCTCAGGAAAATTGTTTTTGCAAATGAAACTGGCTTAGTGCATGTACTGGCAAAAGGCAGCTAACAAGCAGCGATTTGTTTGGGGGATGCTGAACAAATTAAGGACCGTTTTGTTTTCATAGCTAGCTCAACGTTGTGTGTGTGAAAGCAGGAAATATGGTTTCGCTGAGCCTTGTAAATTAACTAAACATGTTCATGAAGCAGTAGAGCGAAAGGAAAAATTACATGGCTTCGTTTGAATTAAGGTTTTTTTTGCCCAGAGGGGAAAAAAAAAAGACAACAAAGAAATACGGTGTCAAATTTACACAGTTTACCCATTTTGCATATCTTTTGTTACTTAATGCTAAGTTTGTTGAAACAGCAAAATGTATCTAATAAGATTTTAATGCTCCTTTTCAGAAGCGTTCTGACCCATTGTCTGAAGCCTGTAGAGGATAAGCTTTGCAACCGTACTCTTCCTGTGCCGTCAGAGTCGATGGAATTACGCAATTCCGTTAATTTAAGAATGTGCAGTCTTTGCCGGCTCAGGGCCTTGGAGATTAGCTTTGAAAAATACTGCTAATTACCAGAAATGTTTCTGTTGCTGCAATGTGATGGTGGAATACAGCGTAAAGCCAACTCGTATTTGTTATCCGGTTGCCGGCTTCTTTTTTTTCCTTGGAGTGGGAGCTGTGCTGGGCCAGCAGTGCTGGATCCTGGGAATGTATCGCCGGCCCTTTGTCACGGTATGGATTACCGGCCCGTCCTTCGGTATGGACAGGAAAGGTGTCAGAGTGTCATCTTGGAAAACAGCTAAAACATTTGCAAGTCTGACACAGTTTCTGTGGCTTTCGTCTGAGAAACGTAAAGCAGATTTTATTATTATATTATTTATTTATTATAAAGTTTATTATTGAACCTTAAATGGGTTTTGCATGGATTAATGCAACACGGAGATGTGCATCAATTAATATGCTTCAAAACGGGGTTTGACTGGTGTGAATTCTTTTTCTCCGATGATATAGCTCATCTCGAGCATTTGTTTACGTTCAGGTTTTAAGCGGTTAATATGAAAAATCTCACGCTAAGTTAGTGCAAGTACATCAGCTCTGCACGAGTACTAGCAGGGTGACAGAAAATCTCTTCGCGACTCCCTTCAGCCTTCTGAAAACCAGTCCTTATCTCTTTTTCTGCTGTTTTCCAGTTAAAGTAACTTTTGAAAATCATTTATATCACTTCTGATACTTGCTGTGTGTGATATTTTACATATGAAGTGGGAAATATTGAGCCTCACTTCACTGCGAGCTCGACCCAGGAGAGCTGATATTGAAAGTGCTCCCTGGGTAAAGAGAATGAAAGCGTTATTGAGAAATAATAACAGTTACATTGTAAATATTTAGTAGGTGGGACAACATATAAACACAGAAGTCAACAAGATGAGCGATATTAGTTTGCCTTTAATGATGGTTTAAATGGGACGGTCTCTATTTGGTGTCACACCTTGGGTAAACACGACTGTTTCCACAAACAGGTCTCCCAAACAGAGTGAAGTCAGCACAGGTGGGCTTCCATCCAAAGTGGTGTGCAGAAACACAAATGTTGTTGTAAATAGGTGTAGGCGGATGAAACTGGTTGAGAATGAGACAATTTCCGAAGGTAACAAAATTGTACTTCTGCGGAAAAATTAGGCATGAGTCTTATCTCATAAGGGGTGTCAGTCACAGGAGCTGTTGGAAACCTTTGTTGGTAAATAGCTCCATAAAAATCTGTGAAAAGGGAAATAATTTGTGATAGAATCATTGAACGGTTAGAGTTGGAAGGGACTTTGAATATCACTGAGTTCCAAAGCCCCTGCCCTGGGCAGGGACACCTCCCACCAGTCCAGGTTGCTCCAAGCCCCGTCCAACCTGGCCTTGAACACCTCCAGGGATGGGGCAGCCACAGCTGCTCGGGGCAACCTGTTCCGGTGTCTCACCACCCTCACAAGAAAGAATTTTTTCCTAATATCTAATCTAAACCTCCCCTCTTGCAGTTTAAAATGTTTTCCCCTTGTTCTATGGCTCCCTTCCCTGATCAAGAGTCCCTCCCCAGCTCTCCTGGAGCCCCTTTAGGCACTGGAAGGGGCTCTAAGGTCTCCCCGGAGCCTTCTCTTCTCCAGGCTGAACACCCCCAACTCTCTCAGCCTGTCCTCACAGCAGAGGGGCTTCAGCCCTCGCAGCATCTTCATGGCCTCCTCTGGACTGACTCCAACAGGTCCATGTCCTTCTGATGTCGGGACCCCCCGAGCTGGAGGCAGCCCTGCAGGGGGGTCTCCGCAGAGCGGAGCAGAGGGGCAGAACCCCCTCCCTCGCCCTGCTGGCCACGCTGCTGGGGATGCAGCCCAGGATGCCGGTGGCTTTCTGGGCTGTGATCACGCATTGCCTGCTCATGTTGAGCTTCTCATCCACCAACACCCCCAAGTCCTTCTACTCAGGGCTGCTCTCCATCCATTCTCCACCCAACCTGGATTTGTGGTTGGAGTTGCCCCAGTCCAGATGTAGGACGTTGGACTTGACCTGGTTGAACCTCATGAGGTTGGCATAGACCCACCTCTCCAGCCTGTCCGGGTCCCTCTGGATGGCATCCCTCCCCTCCAGTGTGGTGACCACTCCACACAGCTTGGTGTCATCGGCAAACTTGCTGAGGGTGCACTCAAGGCTTTTTAAGTCTTTAAGTTTTGAACAACAGCTTGCTTTTTTCACGTTTTATGAATAAACCCACTTATGTCATAGGATTAGAAGTGAAATAAAATAAATGGCAGTCTGGACCCGTCACCGGCCAGAAAGAGCTTCACTTCAGTTAGCACTAGAGCAAACTATTTCTGGAATGGTAGATAGTTTAATTAAAAAATATATATATTTCTCCAATGAAAAAGTTTAAAAGTCTTGGTAGCCATTTTTTTTTTTTTTTATAATACTGATTAAAACCCTTTTTTCTGCGGGATGTTTTAGTAAGAACCAACACCTTGCCCCCAAAACTGGCATCCGACTGAATGGTCTGCGGGTCCTTTTCCTCTTCCTTTTCCCTTTTCCTTTCTGCTCCCACAAGCACCGTTCCCTGCGTTCGGCTCCGCGTCCTGCCGAGCCAGAAGACTGACGAGAACAGAACTGGTACCTGTTTAGGGACTGTGATATAGTTCCATTATCATGGAGTATATTTATGGGTTGGTTGGGAATTTTTTCTTGTTATTGAGACATATGGCATTGTTCATCCAACTTCTCACGTCCACGTTGGAGATTGGGCGTTTTTGTGACAATTAACAAAATTTTTCTCTTAACGTGATCACCTGTACGCTGACAAGTTCCAACTGCTGCAGTTACCAGTGTTTAACCTAAAGCCTCAACGATGGTCTTTTTCCTAATGGGTTTACTATTCATTGTTTTACTTTTTATTTTCAATGGAAACCCGGTGATGTGGGTTGCCGTAATAATAATTGATTTCATTGGTTGGGGTATGTGCGTTTTAAATTCCAGTCCATGAAACAGCTGACAAAATATAATTAATTCAGTAAAAATAAGAATAAGTAAAAATGGGCAAAGGAAAAACGATACTATTGAGCTACATTAATATTTCTTTGAGGATGCAGGCTGGTTTGTTAATACCAAAATGCTGAGCTTTCTATAGAGCAGCCTGTAGGGTTGTATGGAAACTCTTTTCTCTGAGCTTCCACGTGTTTTGTGTGGATTCGGTCCCTGATCTGAGATCGCAGGTCAGGAGATGAGGCTTTTTCTTTGGCCACTGTGATGGTGTGGAACAACATTTCCCTGAAATCCAGCTCATTTAGTTATCTTCCTTTGCAGGGGAAAAATAGAATTAAAAAAAAAAAAATGGTCAGAGGTCTGTTGAATTAATATAATTTAATGTTTTATTGCTTTTTGATTGTGATTTTTAGTCAGCTGCTGATAATTTTATTGAAGAGGGTTTTTTTTATTGTGGAAGGATCACTTTACGCTCAACAGTGAGCGACTTGGCAGAGGGGAATTGTATATAAATAATTCTATTACAAATTATTTGTCTTCGTACTGCGCAGCATATCGATCAAGAAACCAGTGAGAGATAAAATCAATGCTGTGGGTATTTGATGGGTGAAAAATTGCCTCGCTTGTAGGTCTCCAAACGCAGTTTAACTGGATGCTCATCAAGTGGGTGCAAGTCAGGTGGAGACCCTCCTGCGTTGGTTCGTGAACTCCTGCCCTATTTAAATAATGTCTCGAGAATAGTTTTTAGGGAAGCAGCGATGAATGAAGGGGAAAGATTGCCGATATCAAAAAAGAACCCTCTAAACCTGATACAAGCAAGGTGTGTTTTCGTAGAGCCGGTAGAATTTCACGCGCGTAGGTCACACTCTTGGGACGAGAGGTCTGGGTGGAGTTGACTTTGAAAGGACTTGGAACTACTCTAGGGCAGATTTATGAGTTTATTCTGAAATGCCTTGGGAGATTAAGGGTAAATAAATTCTTTAATAAGGAACCCTTTAGTATGCAAAAGTATAATGCTCTCCCGTAGCTGGAAGTTGAAGCAAAACCGATTGAGACTGGTTCTTATTTTTGCACGTGGTGGATGATTCACTGGAATAGTTGAACAAGGGCTGTGGATTTCCCAAGATTGGAATTTTTAAATGAAATTGGATTTTTTCCTAAAAGATATGTCCAAGGCCAGCCGCAGCTATTGGCCTTGAAGGAGGAAGTAGCTGCGGGAATTCCGATGGCTTGTGTCAGATGAGCTGATCGAAGTGGCTTCTTTTGGCATTAAAAGTCGGAGTTACGGGCAGATTGCTATGCAGGATTTTGTTGTTTTGTTTGCCTTACAGATTTCTTTAAAAGGCTGCATTTTAATTCAGAGTTTTCCCGGTACAAATGTTATCTTCCCAGTTTTTTTTTTCCCCAGGTGATCTGACACAAATGCTACAAAAGAGCACAAGCTGCCCAAAACTCCTGCACAAAAAAAAAAATAAATTGAAAGGGAAAAATTGCAAGAACTATGTTTTTTCTATATAATAATCTCTATTCCTCCCACCCTGGTGAAAATTTATCGCAGCCATGATCTAGACGTGTTCTGCCGCATTAGCATGTGAAACTAAAACACATCTCGATCAGACGGAATTATTTTTAATTGAATGCTTATGAGCCCACGTTCCCATGAGATGAAATTGGAACAAAATTACTTTCACACATTTCCATTGTAGCAGTATGTTGAGAGTCCGGGGGTTTTGCGTTCATACGTAATGTCTGGCAATTAATCAGGATTGGGGAGGGTGTCTTATTCTTTTATAAGTATGTAAATAAGCTATTGTTTGGAGACTAAAAAGAGATGTATTCTATAGCTTGCCTTAAGAGTTCAGGAGAATGCTAATAAAATGAATGTCAGACTGAACGTAGTTTAATAGTTTATAGCTGAAAGCAGAAGGGTTTTATGCTCACGTAAGCCAATTTTCTGCTTCGACCCAAAAGCCTTATTGAGGTTCAGCTCCTCTGTAGTTACCTGCTGACTTTCCTAAGGTGCAGGATGTCACCTCTCCAGCAGCTTGGATGAGTCACTGTCACTGGCAGCATGGAGAGCAGCGTGGGGTACTCTTTGTTTTATCCACGTAGGTGATGCACCATTACCTGTTTTGGTTTCCCAGACAGCATTGCACGAACTTTGGCTAGTGAAGGCAACTTAGTAAAATGGATAATTGTTGCCTAAATATAGAAAATTTTTCACTTGGAAAATAACAAACAGATGTTACTGATTCAAAACATCTTCCAATTTGTCCAGTTAAAGCACAGATTCTCACCAAAGCTCCATTTTGGCTTATGCAGAAGTCTTCTTCATCCTGAGCTCTCTTTGCAAATCAACAGACTGTGGCTGTGATTCCAGCGCTCGTTGTGTTCGGATGAAACTAGTGGAAAGGGCTGACTGCAGCTAGAAGGATCAAAACTGATAATTGTGATGAAGACGTTCCAACCAGAAGGCCTGAAGTTAAGCATCAAAATGTATACTCTTAAATTGTTTTTTGCCTTTAGTGAGGAGTATCTACATCTTGCGATGAATCGAGAACTAAATGTTTAATCGGTACACATGGATGTCTAGGGAGAGATCTGGGTGTCTACCTGGAACTGGGTAGTGCCTTAAGTACTAAGATATTTCAAAGAACTTTGCAAATGTTGAGTAACAAATGATTCGCAAGTGCCCTGGAAGAATGGTGGAGCAAATAACTTTGCAGATGTCTCTTGGAGACAGAGATGTAGGTGATTAAGAGATTCAAATCCTGCGTGTGAATGAAGCAACAAGACATTTATCTTGTTAAGGCAGGAGATGTAACATTGGCTTTTGAGGTTGGATGCAAAGTATCCCACCCCATAAAAAGTACAAAATTTTAGTTCAGCAGTAATTTTTACTTAATAGTGCAGTTAAAAAAGAAAGGAAAAAAAGAAAAAACAATGCCACAACATACTCTTAACACCGTAGGTGGCTTTCACTTGAAATGTAGTTTGATTAGTGGGATATTCTGCCTAAGACGTGTGGCTGAGGAGTCTGCTGATCTGGGGCTGATTGTGCAAGCACACCTACTTGTTCTACACGTACCGCCTGACTTCAGGGGACTTAATGGCGCATTAGTTTAAAAGTGATGAATCCAAGAGATAAACCTTATAAAGTAAATTCCAGACAGTTTTTTTTTTTCGGTAAACCCAGGCTGCGTCCAAGCAGAGTTGTGATATGTGCTTCAGAGATGTTCTGCACAGGAGCCACAGGGCAGAACTGCTTAGTGAAAAGACCTGAGCGTTCATTTTCCTAATTAATTGCTGATCCGAGTAGCATGAGTGTGGAAAAGTGGGGTTTGGTTTTGGGTTTTTCTTTTTTAAATGATCTTTATTTAATGTCTGATTATCAATATAAGTGATTAGAAGCGTCATCCTCATGGTTCTCCTTCTGGAGTAGTTCTGGGTGATCTCTCAGCTGTCTGGCTGTTCAATTTAAATTAATGATTCTCCAGCAAAGGGGCGAGTACCACCAGTGAGGAGTCATAGAATCGCAGAATAGTTTAGGTTGGAAGGGACCCTGAAGATCACCGAGTTCCAACCCCCCTGCCCTGGGCAGGGACACCTCCCCCCAGCCCAGGTTGCTCCAAGCCCCGTCCAACCTGGCCTTGAACACCTCCAGGGATGGGGCAGCCACAGCTGCTCGGGGCAACCTGGGACACTGCCTCACCACCCTCAGAGGGAAAGAATTTCTTCTAATATCTAATCTAAATCTACCTTCTTCCAGTTTGAAGCCATTCCCCCTCGTCCTGTCACTCCATGCCCTTGTAAAACGTCCTAGGAAAGCCGCTCTGAGGTCTCCCCAGAGCCTTCTCTTCTCCAGGCTGAACAACCCCAACTCTCTCAGCCTGTCCTCAGAGCAGAGGGTCTCCAGCCTTCGGATCATCTTCGTGGCCTCCTCTGGCCCTGCTCCAACAGGTCCGTGTCCTTCTGATGTTGGTGGCCTCGGAGCTGGAGGCAGCCCTGCAGAGGGGTGTCCCCAGAGCGGAGCAGAGGGGCAGAATCCCCTCCCTCGCCCTGCTGGCCACGCTGCCGGGGATGCAGCCTGGGATGCAGGGGGCTTTCTGGGCTGTGATCACGCATTGCCTGCTCATGGTGAGCTTCTCATCCACCAACACCCCCAAGTCCTTCTACTCAGGGCTGCTCTCCATCCATTCTCCTCCCAACCTGGATTTGTGTTTGGAATTGCCCCTGTAAGGACATGGCAGCGAAGGCAGAGCCCCCAAGCTGCTGCGTCCCACAGACCTGGCCTGGCTCCCCGGGGGAACACAGAAGCTGCACAGCCCCCGGGGAGGAAAGGAGCTGGATGAAGGGAACAGGGACCATTGCCCACCTGCTTAACAGAGATGTAGCTGCTAAAGACTGGGAAACTGGCATCCGGATCTATTCATACTGATGTAAATGACCCAAAACATTCCTGTTTTGCAGAATTAGTAACACTGCAAGAATTATGTTTTCTGTTCTTCTCATTTCCAGCTTCTAATAAGAATATCCAACTACAAGAACTGTCATTTCTTCTGACATTTTGGTATCGCCATTCCTCACTACAGCCTATTTGACCAAGAAATGCAGAGGTGGGGACGGGGGAAAGGGGGGGNGCCTTGATTTAAGTTGTGTAAGGAGGTTTTGGATCCGCACTCTACAGCAGGATGTAGAGCTGTGAGCTATTCTTAAGTGTTTTTGTTCTTTCGTGTTTGTAAGCTGAATTTGTGAGAAAACATTGATGAGAATGCTCCCACTGCACCAGCCACGGATCAGAAAAAGCAGTGGGAGAGGAAAATAAGAACAACCACAACTGGTTTCCAAAGATGACTAATCCTGCAGCCCCAGTGTAACCTCCAGGACAGTGATTAGCATTTGGCTTTTCTTCTAAATGCTGGAGAAGTTTTCTGGGGCGTCAGCCTAACTGAAAACTAGTTCAATACGTGTACACTAATGAAAGAAGATTGTGAAGTTTCCATTTAATGTTCCTGCCTCACGTACTTGGTTACTTTAGATACTTATAGGTGCATAACATGCACTATCACATCTCATCTGTGTTCCTTATTAGTTATCAGAACATATTATGAAAGAGGAAAATCCAGTTTCGTAGGTGGCATAAAATAAGGTACCTCTAAGGGAAGTGACCCATCAGGAATAGTGTGGTAGATTATTTTTTTTTGACTTTCAGTTGGTGAAAATTCAACCCTTACATTTTGTGAGCTTGCACTGGTCCAGCTTAGTGGTCTTCCTCTGAGAAGTGAGCCTCGGAGGAATCTCTGCCCTGCTCAAGGTGAACCTCAACCCTACTGACTGTTAGACACCACTAAAGCTCTTGGTACGTGTCTGGTGGTGCACGGTCCTACAGAGATCTGCACTTTCTTAAATGAGAGTTTGACTGCAAACTCTGCTGTCATTGCTCTGCAGTTTTGCAGAACAGTTTTAAGAGAACTCAACGTAGATATTTTCCTTTCCTCCACAGTGCCAGAAGATGCAAGTCTTCGGAATGCCTTTCAATGTGGTGTTCACCCAGCAGAAATTAAAAATTGATGATAAGAGCTTTATAGTGCAATTGGGCTTTGCTGAAGTCTCTACATTGATTTGGTGTTCATTTCCAGCAGGCAGTTGTTGCATTTTGTTGTTTATTGCAACTGTGATAAATGTTTAGCCATGCTCATGGAGAGGTGGGGTTGCATCTCTTCTCATCAGTAACAAGCGATATGACAAGAGGAAACAGCCTCAAGTTACACCAGGGGAGGTTTAGGAGGGATATTTGGAAAAAGTTCTTCACCGCAAGCGTTGTTAACCATTGGAACAGGCTGCCCAGGGAAGTGGTGGAGTCGCCATCCCCGAAGGTATTTAAAAGATGGGTAGACGTGGTGCTGAGGGACATGGTTTAGTGGTGGTTTTGGCAGTGTTAGGTTGATGGTTGTACTCGATGATCTTCAAGGTCGCTTCCAACCTAGACGATTCTATGATTCTGGGGAGTCCCCGAGTGGCTGTGGTTGAGAAGGACCTCTGGAAATAGTAAAGCTGGTTGCACAGGTATGTGGCCAGTTGGTTGGGTTTTTTTTCCTCTAAGGATGGTGACTCTACAAACTCACTGGCTAACTTGGTTTGTTTTTTATGCTTAAATGCAATTTCCTGTATTTCAATTAGTGCCCGTTTTCTCTTGTCCTTTCTCTGGGCAGCTCTGAGTCTGGCTTCATCATCGTTACACTCTCCCATCATGTATTTGTACGCACTGAGATCCCCTTGAGACTTTTCTTCGCCAGACTCATCAGTCCTAGGTCTCTTGGCCTCTCTTTGCATGTCAGATGCTCCAGTCACTTAATAATCCTTGTGCTCTTTGCTGGACTTGCTCCAGTATGTGCACACATCTTTACTACTGGGGAGCCCAGCGCTCCAGATGACGCTTCCTAGTCGTGAGCAGAGGGGAGGGATCATCTCCCTCGATGGGCTGGAAACGCTCTGCTTAATGCAGCCCTTGGTGCTGTTGGCTTTCCTTACCGTGAGGGTACATTGCTGGCATATGTTCAACTTGGTGTCCACCAGGACTCCCAGCTCCTGCTTCGTGCAGGATCTGGTATTTCATAGAATCATAGAATGGTTTGGGTTGGAAGGGACCTTAAAGCCCATCCAGTCCCACCCCCCCTGCCATGGGCAGGGACACCTCCCACCAGCCCAAGTTGCTCCAAGCCCCGTCCAACCTGGCCTTGAACGCCTCCAGGGATGGGGCAGCCACAGCTTCTCTGGGCAACCTGCGCCAGTGCCTTACCACCCTCAGAGGGAAAGAATTTCTTCTAATATCTAATCTAAATCTACTTTCTTCCAGTTTGAAGCCGTTCCCCCTCGTCCTATCACTCCCCAGCCTTCTTGTAGGTGCTCTTCAGATACTGGAAGGGGCTCTAAGGTCTCCCCAGAGCCTTCTCTTCTCCAGGCTGAACAGCCCCAACTCTCTCAGCCTGTCCTTTGAGCTTCACGAGGTTTCTGTTGGCCTGTTTCTCCATCCTGCCCAGGTCGTCCTGAATAGCAGCACAACCGTCGGGTGCATCAGCCTCTCCTCTCAGTTCTGTTATCACCTGCAAATTTGCCGAGAGTTTGCTCTGCCCCATCAACCGGGTCATTAATGACAACGTTGAAGAGCATTGGCCCCAAAATCAACGCATGGGGTGTACCACTCGCAACTGGCCTCCAGCTGGACTTCATGCTGCTGACCATAGCTCTATGTGTTCATCGTTCACTCAGCTTTCTGTCCACCTCCCTGTCCACTTAGCGAGCCTCTACTTCATCATTTTGTCACAATTTGGCTCAATTTGAAAATATTATGATTATCTTGATTATCTTTTTTCTTCCAAGAGCCATTATACCGTTTCTGTAGTTGATCGCATTTGCAAATTGCTGTAGTATCCAGAATGGGTTTGGACACAGATTAATCCAGATTACACCCGCAAGGTCATGAAAGCTCATCTTTGCACACCTTTGGTTGTCACCTGGATAAATTTAAATTCAGAAGGATATTTATATGCGCCTAGAAAGCCATGCCGTGTCTCTCCTGAATATCTGTCTTTATATCCCATTGTAATACGTTTGTATTTGATCCCGTGCTCCAACTCCAACCCAGTGGGGAGGGGAATTAATATCCCAACCCATGAGGGTTGTAATTGCTTTTCGTACAGTATCGAATAGAAAACTGTTGGTGTTTGCTTTATCATTGTGCTAATTCTATTCTTGAAAGTATTTTCTTTGCTTCGGGGAAAAACACAGAAAGACCTGGAACATCACAGAAATTTGCCTTTTTAAAAAGTACATTTTGAGGAGGGTATTTTTTTTTAGGAGTTTGGGAGGATTTTTGAATTAATAGAGGCCAAGAGAATTACACAGGGGAATAAGATGTATAAAACTGAGTGGGAGGTAAAGCACAAAAGCATAACCTCTTTTCTCTGTGGGAATGAGGTTAATTTCCAAATAAATTGAAGACAATGTAAATTTAATTACTGTGCAACATGAGGGACTGGGAGTTAAAAAAAATATATATCATGTTGGTTTTGAAGATGGAAAAATATTGCACAACTGCAAGAATGCTGAAATGAATCATTAAATCAGATTTGTATCAGTTTTCCCACCAATCCTGAGACTTGAGTGTGTTTGTCTGAAGGCAGTAAAATAACCTCTCTTTAGAATGACAAGTTCAGTAGTGAATAATTTAGGATGACAGTGTATATGAGAAATAATGACCCTTTTTCTACTGAATAAGTAACGAACAATGACTTTGAAGTGTTACCTAAAACCAAATTTGCTTTCTCTTACATAAGGGCTCTTCATGCCAATGTAATGTTTCTAAATTTTACCGGCAACGTCTGTAATGCCTTTCTTAACTGAAGAACAAAATTAAAAACCCTGACAGGCAGACTACAGCGAAAAAATGTGATTGTATTTAGGTTGGCTTACGGAACATGGTCAAGATGTGCTTTTTGCTAAATATGGAAAGTATTTTTGTAAAAGATGAAGGGACGGTCAAAGACTGAGCTCCTTCAGGATGAAGGTGATTTTGATCGCACCCATTTGTCATTTGGGAGAGCAGCTTTGGTGGTGGAGACAAAACCTGGGTGAATTCAGTACTCCAAACATTTTTCCTTCTTTAAAGACTTCCAGATGTCCCGTTCTGTAACTGCCATCTTCTTGCAATGACAAGTAATTTGAACTGGAATGTTCTCTGGATGTTGAAGACCATGGTAGGTTCTTGATACCTATATGCCATACTCAGGAGTTGCATTTGCAGGTCCTTGCTCCGTATTTGCACAGGTTGTTTTCCCCTTTTACATTCTTTTTAAGAACTGTAGAACAAGGGGGAGATAATCACTGAATTCTCCAAGTTTAGGATGCGATGTTAGGAAGAGAGCTTTACTGGTCACCATGAAGATGCATGGGGAAATAAAGCAGATGAAAAGCCCTGGTGTTATTTCTAACACATACGTAGGAATGGACGTGGGTTCCGTTGAGGGGCTCTAGCCACCAAGAAGAAAGAAATACAGAAACAAAGAAAATAAAGAAAAAAGTTGAATACCAGGAATTAAGAAAACACCATGGGCTGACTTCCCTGGACGTTGGCGTGGCACTGGTACTGAACTGGGCAAGGGCAGGCTGGAGTTTCCTAAAGCCAAATTAACCTCCATGTGGATCATTAACTTTAGTTTTTTCCGTAGTGAATTGAACTCTTACGAAATGCGTCATTGTCCCTTGTTTTGTTCAGCATCTGCTGCTGTTGGATTCTGACTGGATATTAAAATCCCTATTAAAAAAAAAAAAAAGAAAAAAATTAGTGCTCTTGATAAATGTTTTCTTTCAATGACAGGGATATTTTTCAGGATGAAAAGACCTATTTTTTATTTTCTATCTATTTTGACGTGAGTTTTCCTTTGGAAAGAGGATTATTTATGACTGGCTACATTTTGGAGGTTTATAGCTGGGTACATAAATCCACAGAAATTCAACAAAGGGGATTGATGTTCACATTACGATGAAGGATGTAGACAACTTCTACTGGTGATATTTATTTTTAAAGTACATTGTGATTATGCTTTTACAGGAAATGTTTAGTAATAGAGGTTAAACTTAATCTTGGTACTGGTGTTGAGAAGTATTTAATATATTACATTATTGGCCATTATCCTGCGTTTTTCTTGCATTTTTCCTTTTTTCAAGTAGTAGTACCTTCATGTGCCTCTGAAAATTTTAAGCATTTCAGTGTCTTTCAACGTATGTATGTGTTATTTGCAGTCAAAAATAATATTTCCAACAAATATCTCTCTTGGAGGAAGTCGTGTGTATCTGTACATATGCGCATACGTTTGTTATACCAGATATTGTAGCGTGAATTTTGAGTTCATTGTAAAGTACCGTACACTTTAAATAGAAAGCCCTGTTCTCTATTCCTTCCAATGTATTTCATGGCCAACATGATTTATTCAGAAAGGAATCCATAATTAAAATTTGAAAATTGCCTAGAAGTTCTGTATTTGCTGGTTCGAAGACACCTTCCTTGGGAATTGCAGTTTGTGTACCAAGAAGGAACATCCCGCTGAATAACTCCCTGGTGAAATTGTAGGGGAATGAACAAACTGCTGCTCTGACGTTAGCTTTTTAGTAGTGCAGCTCAAACTATATAAAATTTTTTTTCATGCCTGGAAATACAGTTAAAAGTAGATTTTTTTTTTTTTTTTTTTAGAGCCAAAATCCCTTACCAGCATGGGGGGGGGTACTCTGCTGAAGAAGGTTGTTAATACACGAAGTCAATGTATTATGTTTATGCACTTAAAGTATAAAAAAAATAACAATTGCCTTCATGAACATTGACATTTCACTTGAAGTTTAGGAAATAATAGATTACAGTTGTCTTAAGGTTGTTAATTCAGCATCTTTGTTTCAAAAGCAAAAACACAATCTTTAATTAAGTGATTATGCATTGGTTTTTGTTCTGAATATAGTATTATTCACTGCTTTTGGTTTTTTTTTACATCGCCTTTATTCCCTGTGTGGCCTCAGGGCACACTGAACGCATCCCATCTAAACTCTGTCCGGAAGACAAAAAAAATATTCACTTCCTTAATTACTGATTTTTTTAGATCCCGTGGTACTCATAACGGTTTCTCAGTGGTTCACAAATACTGACAAAGAAAATACAAAATATTTATGGGTTTGGGTTTGGAAAAAAAAAAAACACCCTACTCATTCTGAACAGTTACGGAAGTTATCTACAGATACAAATGCATTGTTTTTCAAATTTTCTTTCCTTATGGGGTGTTAGAAGTCTAGAAATGACCTCATTGTTATGCAAGAGACAGTCCCTTGCATCCAAGGTCATGTTTGGGAGCACGTCTTAGTGGTGAGACCTATGTCTGCTTTGAATTTAATAGAACCATAGAATGGTTTGAGTCGGAAGGCACTTTAAAGATCATCTACTTCCACCCCCCCTGCCGTGGGCAGAGACACCTCCCACTAGACCAGGGTGCTCCAAGCCCCGTCCAACCTCGTCTTGAATTTTGGGCCATTTCTGTAAGGTCCTTAGCTTTACTGTAGAGTCCTGAGAGGTCCAGGTGATTTTCTTTATTTCCTCCAAACAAATGTTTCCAATTGAAAATTTGAGAAGTTTTATGTCAGTAGGGTAAGTAAAGTAACTGTAGTGATATGGGTGAGGCATGTGGAGGCTTTCCGTGACTGTTCGTGGGACGCTGCTAGGATCACCGTGGAGGCAGGCAGACATGATCAGGAGGGACACCTGACCAAAGAGAAGGTCAGTGCATGGGGAGAACAATATAACTCATTCCTGTGGAGCAAGAATGGCTGAGACCTTTAGGACAGGGCTTTGAAGAAGAAAGGAGGGGGGAAGGAAATGAAGGCATAAGAGAAAAGCAAGATTATCTGTCTACAACGCGATAACGTGTCCACCTAGCATCTTGGTTCGTGTTCTACTGCTTCAGTATTGAAGCTCACTTTTAGGCAGTTAGGTCAAAGCCATGGTATTCTTTCCAAGGTTTGAAAGGGAATGCCATGAACCATCCATTTTAACTCACTGGGAAGCCAAACCCACCCTGAGTGGCGTTGCTGCAAGGCTGGGGTGCGCACGTGCCATGGCGGTGAGGACCCTCGGTGACAGAAGCCCGGTTCGAGACTCACGTTTTGCTTAACTCTTAGCCTAAAGAGGGCCGTTAGCAACGTGCGTACCCTGTGAGCTTCTTCATATGGAATGAGTCTGTTAACTCTTAACGAGGATCCAGATTCGTTCCAGTCAAAGGGAGTACAGAGAAGCACAGGAATTTTCTTGAGAAGTGTAGCGATGACCCAAATACATACGTACACGCACACCCAGTGTGTTTGAGCAAAACCATGCCAAATAAAACCAGCTCAAAGGATAAGGGTTTGGACCTTGGGTTTCATGGCAGTGATGTCTTTTTAATTTTCTTGTTATTGTTTCATTGTTCAGAGTCTGTCTTTGGGTTTTTGGGTGGGAGTTTTGCTCCGGCTGCTTTCTCCGGCAATTTCCTCTGGTTCTCACCCACAGCGTTGCATCCTAATTCAAGACAAATGTCTTCTCTCAGCAGCTATGAAACACTTACCGTGTTGAATTAAGAGCAAGTGGATGAAATGGAAATATCGTGGACCCTATTGCCCTTTCAATATTCTCATCAAATATTAACACAGGGAACATTGAAAGGAATTACATTCATGCCTTGAGACACCTAAGGCAGATTCAGGGATATTTAGCTCAGAATAAACCTTATAATTAGTCTGAGCTTTACAAACATGTATTCTTTTTATCCTGGACTGCAATACACTTTTCCCCGTAGCTTTAAGCCATCCTGAATTTAGTTTGCCACTTGCCGCTCTCTCGGTTAGAGAAAAATACAGCAGATTTGCATGGGGGGTTACATCCGTTGTAGATCGCAGCCTGATTATTGAGTTTATACTTAATTACGACACGGAGTTAGGAAGCTGCTCTTTCTAGGTGGTGCTCCTCATCCTCAGCTGACTCTATCCTTTAAGGTCAATTACAAGGATGTTACTTGGTGTGCCGGACCAAAGGGGAATGAAATTATCTGTATCAAGATACAGGGGAAGGGGTTTACTGCTTTCTGTTCCTTTTACTTCTCCATCAATAGGAGCATCAGTTTCCCAACGATCGTTGGAAGGTGGCCATGAGCTGCCTGACAATTTATGCCTTCAGTTGAAAAATACGTTTCCCGCTCTCTGCAAATTAAACTCTGGGCCGACTTTTGTAAATATTTACTTTTGCCTCACCACATCAAATTCCTTGCGTTCGAGTCTCTTTGTCTTTTCGATTCCATTTTAACAGGAAATCCTGTTTGTTAATGCTAAGCCTCCGTTCATTTTTCTGAGTCGCTTCTGAATTTGCGTCTGTATTTTTGCCACGAGTGTATGGTGACTGCATGTTTTTCTACCTATTAATAAGAAAATTTCTTTAGGAGATGGAATTTGGAATGTCTTTGTAGCGCATGAATTCTAGATCTCCGCTCATACGTAAGCAGTGGCAGATAAACGAATACTCTTTAAAATTAATGAGAAGCTTTTGTCCTCAAGTAAAGATATCTTGAAGTACTTCATTTGTTATGATCCAAGTTCAGGACTATAGAATTAAAAGAACACTCTTTGATGCTTGCTCTTTAACAAGAAGATGGAATAGAAATCATTTGTTTACCCAGGTTGTGTTAAAAGCCTTCGTGATGCTTTGGGATTTGCCCTGGGATAGCAGGCAGCTGAGGCGCCCAGCCTGTTTCCAGGGGGACACAAACTTACGTTTTTGAGAAGGCACTAGACAAGAAAAGACAAAAAAAAAAAAAAAAAAAC
>VZSZ01006627.1:192109-249730 GCA_013398815.1 Ibidorhyncha struthersii
GCCCCGAGAAGCTGTGGCTGCCCCATCCCTGGAGGTGTTCAAGGCCAGGTTGGACGGGGCTTGGAGCAACCTGGGCTGGTGGGAGGTGTTCCTGCCCAGGGCAGGGGGGTTGGAATGAGATGGTCTTTAAGGTCCCTTCCAACCTAAACCGTTCTGTGGTTCTATGATAATACCGTCCTCATGTGGACTTTTTGCTACTTGGGCAAAGCCCTTTTCATCCCCTGATCCTTTAAACAGTCTTTGGTGAGTAAGTCCATTGGGGATGCCCATACAAACCATTTTATTTATGTATATGACCTTTGTGGAGGCTGCACACACTAAGTCTCTTGGTTTCGCATCGTCTCCAGGAGCCAGACAGACCTAATAGTAAATGTAGCAAAGCTTTATTCAGCAGAAGTTAGACACGCTTCACTTTACAAGATCAGAAAGAAAGATACAAAGTACAGTCTTATTTTTTCCTTCGCAATTTGATATCTTAATTGGTTAGCTTCTCTTTCCTGGGATCCTAAATGTCTCCCAGGCATTAGAGTTGGGCTCAAGTAAATAAGAGCAGTGTCCCTCCGTGGAGCCAGCTGCCCCGGATAGCCCTTGGAGGTCTCCATGGCTATTCCCTCTAGTTATTTCTATTTATGTAGCATTATAGCTTGGATAATTCAAATTACAAAACACCTCAAGGGCTCTTCAGTAGACACGGGCATTTGGGGACTTAGTGATTTTTCTGCACTTATTCACGCTAAATGGATTTCTCCCAGGGCCTGGTGCCTTAAGTGCTTACAGAGCACTTCTCCATCGCGCACAAAAAAGGCTGCTCAACTGGCCCTACCGCACTCGCTTGCAGCCGGTGTCCCCCGTATAGAACTGTAGGACAATACATTTATTATATTTCGTATGAAACAGCAGGGTGCATTTCTTCTGATGTGACCTCTCGTGTGACTGTATGTAAACCGTTATTCAAGCAGATGGGCGATGCAGGTCCTCTGCCTGAAAATGGCTGTGCAGGCGTCTTATCCGACACGTGCCATAGCCCTCTCTTTTTTTGCTGTAATCCATTAAAAAAGTAGGTCAAACCCAAGAAGCGTTCCTTACATA
The DNA here is from genome assembly GCA_013398815.1 of Ibidorhyncha struthersii. Taxonomy (NCBI): domain Eukaryota; kingdom Metazoa; phylum Chordata; class Aves; order Charadriiformes; family Charadriidae; genus Ibidorhyncha; species Ibidorhyncha struthersii. The sequence goes on from VZSZ01006627.1 coordinate 193,199, forward strand.
TACAGGAATTAAGGTACAGTTTTAACTTTTAGACGTCAGGTTTCAAAACGAAGATATTTTTAGAGCTTGCTATATAAAGGAGTATTTTTCTAATATGACTGTGGTGTTCATGCAGGCATTGTAAAATCCTATTGTTTAAGGAGTATTTGCATAACATGGTTTCGGTGTTTTAGGGCTTATATTTAATTCTTTAAAATTGAGAACAATAGTACATTTGGCACGTATATGAGAGCGGAGCGAAGGAACAGCACGGAGTATTGCTGAATTGTTTGAGAACATTCATCATCAAAATTTTTTGATCCGTGGAACTGTTTTTTTCCATCACCAGATAGTGGTTTGTGTGCTGTTGGGTTTATTTGCAGTATGCTTCTGAACTCAGAGAGTGAGGAGAAAAGATTCAGAATGTCTGAATTTCCAAGCTTCAAATAAATTATGTTGAGCAGCACTTTTAGTCCTCAAGTAATTCTGTACTCAGTGCATAGAGAATATTTTTAAACATTCAGATAATTGAAAATTCTTCTTCTTGAGAAGCTCGCTATGATTTGGAATGAGAGAACATCAATCCTTACTCCTTCTTTCTGTCACATCCCTCCATCTGACCTTCCTCTGCCGATCTGCTCTGTTTGTCTCCCACCCTCTGACTGTTGGCTTTTCAACTTCAAAGGTTGTTCGTGTCTTCCCCAACCAAAGTTGTAGCTTTTTTCCTCCTTTTTTTGGTCCAGATTATTTCTTTCCAGAATATCTAAAATCATAGAATCATAGAATGGTTTATGTTGGAAAGGACCTTAAAGATCACCCAGTTCTAACCCCCCTGCCCTGGGCAGGGACACCTCCCACCAGCCCAGGTTGCTCCAAGCCCCGTCCAACCTGGCCTTGAACACCTCCAGGGATGGGGCAGCCACAGCTTCTCTGGGAAACCTGCACCAGTGTCTCACCACCCTCACAGTCAAAAATTTCTTCCTAATACCTAATCTAAATCTCCCCTCTTCCAGTTGGAAGCCATTCCCTGTTGTCCTATCACTCCATGCCCTTGTAAAAAGTCCTTCCCCAGCCTTCTTGTAGGTGCTCTTCAGATACTGGAAGGGTGATATAAGATCTTCCCGGAGCCTTCTCTTCTCCAGGCTGAACACCCCCAACTCTCTCAGCCTGTCCTCACAGCAGAGGGGCTCCAGCCTTTGGATCATCTTCGTGGCGCTCCTCTGGCCCTGCTCCAACAGGTCCATGTCCTTCTTCTGTTGAGGGCTCCAGAGCTCGATGCAACATTCTGGGTGGGGTCTCACGAGAGCGGAGTAGAGGGGCAGAATCTGAACCCCACCTTTGTCATGGTGTGTCTTTCAAACCTTCCCTAGTTGTGGTTTACGTAGAGATCTGCTGTTTCTGAGCTGTGGAAGGTCTGGCGTGTTGTGACCGGGAGCCATCAGTGGGGGAATCTCTGATGTAAATTGTCCTGTCCGTATGCCGAGCAAGTGTCACTTCCCATCTGTCTGAATACACACCTAAACTGCTTCAGATTTTCCTCAAGGTTTGTGAAATTGCATATTTTATTGAACCATTGCCCTGTTTATTACAGAAGATGGCACAAGTGACAGATGCGTTACTGTTCTTGCCTGTAACGGTGCTGACACACCAGCATACTAATGCAAGAATTTAATCCTGGAGATACCTTTGCCAGTTTGACCTTTGCCAGATTTTTTTTTTTTTTTAATACCACAAAATCCACATATACAGTGAATGGAGTTGTCTCCAAGAGGATTTGTTGTCTGCATCTTTCATCAGATTATGTAGCGTGGGGAAAAAAAGAAATTAAAATGTATGGAAGTTATACAGTCGTGTTCCTTCCATCTGCTTCGATGCAGTAAGTGTAGACCGTTACCTAAATGCATATAGGACCAGCAGAGACCACTTTGATTGTTTAGTCTGACCTCTAACATAACACAGACCAAAGATGCAATTAATTCCTTCTCCTGGGTTTAAATTTCTGTGGTTGAACTAGGACGTAGCTCTTAGGAAAACATCCAATCTTGGTTTAAAGACTTCCATCAGTGAAAGGCTGAGGGACTTGCAGCTTTTTAGTCTGGAGAAGAGAAGACTGAGGGGGGATCTTATCAATGCTTATCAATACCCCAAGGGAGGGTGCCGGGGGGATGGGAACAGTCTTTTTTCAGTGGTGCCCGGTGATAGGACAAGAGGTAACGGGCACAAACTTGAACATAGGAAGTTCCATCTAAACCTGAGGAGGGACTTCTTTCCTGTGAGGGTGGCAGAGCACTGGCACAGGCTGCCCAGAGAGGTGGGGGAGTCTCCCACTCTGGAGACATTCCAAACCCACCTGGACGCCATCCTGTGCAACTGCTGGAGGTGACCCTGCTCTGGCGGGGGGTTGGACTGGATGGTCTCCAGTGGTGTCCCTTCCAACCCTGACTGTTCTGTCATTATGTGATCACTGTCCCAACTGGTTAACTACCTTCCCCAGTAGAGCCAGGCTATGCTGTACATGGCCGTGCCTCTTCTCCCCAATGTGGGGTGGCTCCAGGAGCAGCCTGAAGCCGAGGGTTGTCCTCAAGACCGTGTCTGTCTGTCATTCCCATATCTGGGCTTAGCCTGAGTGCAGGCCGTCTGTAATGCCCCGTTGTCTTTTGGCATAAAACCTGTAGGTGGTTTAGAAGGAATCCCAGTCCAGCTCTTCTATCTGCTGGTGGTGACTTGCAGAGCTTCAAGGACCCAGTGGAAGGGGACTGCCGGAGCCTGATGACGGTGGTGCAACATCGATGAGCTGGCTTTGAATTTGTGTTGGAAGTACAAGCTCCTCCTGCTCCCTGTGTGTAGTAGCAGAGATGCACAAAGCTTCCCCTCATGGGAGCCCTGACAGTGTAAACAGGATTTATTGTACTTCACACCTGGTTTCAACCACCTCTAAGAAAGCTGTGCCCGCGCAACCGGTGCTTTCGTTTTTGTTTCACTAAAACTTCTTTTGTTTTTTCTTTTTTCCCTTCTGATAGCTTGAAGGCTCCTCTGTTAACAAACTTTTCTCCAGTTTTGCATTTTGGTCAAATCACCCTTTCATCTTTTCTCAAATCCATTAAATAATCGAGTTTCTTGAGTGTTTCATGGAGAGGTGTGTTTAATAATGAATATCCTGATTCTTCTCTGAACCTTTGTGTTTTCAAACCATGGTTATCTGCACACAGGACACCAGTGGCAGGTGCTGTAGAGCAAAAAACTTTGCTGGATATTTTTGTTAATACCAAAGACAATTACTCCTTCAGCAGCTTTATTGAGTTATTGGCAGCTCTTTGTTGGTTCTGGTCATCTTTAGTTGTCTCTCCCAGGACTCCTTCACACTTACAGAGCATGTTGGGTTCTTAGCTGCTAAATTTATACCTTTGAGTTTGGCTGTGTTAAACACAAGATGCTTATTTTGTCTACAACTTGTTGAAAACTAAAGAAAAATGTCATAAAAGTGCCCTTTTCTCTTTATTTGACACTTCTGTAATGAATGTGCCATTTGCAAAGTTTAACCGTAATATTTCATTATCGTTGAAGTATGTCAATGGTATGCGTCATCTTATATATCATCTGTGTATCATTGAAAGTATTTCGGTAGCTTTAGCAAATGTTAAATAGCTATTGGCATTTAGAAGGGCCAAGAATATATATTCCTGTTTGGCCCTATTAAGAAAACTCATACCAAGATATAAATTTGAAGGTTTTTCAGCCTGTTCAGATGTCTGATTTTCGGTTCATATAGCATGTGCCATGTTGCTTCTTATCATTCAAGTTTCTTAATAAAAAATCCCCGGTGGAACGAAGTCATATAAATGACGTGTAGAAGACAACTGTTATAACAGAGGTACTATTGTGCTTTATCTTATTTCTAGTCTCACTGGAAAATATGAGCGTGCTTGACAAGGTCTGGTTTTCTATGCCGGGAATATCGTCCTTTGAATGAGTCTCACGATCGCTGTTTCATTATCATGCTCAGGATTGGCTGGCACAGCATTCGTAGAAACATAGAATGGTTTAGGTTGGAAGGGACCTTGAAAATCATCAAGTTCCAACCCCCCCACCACAGGCAGGGACACCTCCTACCAGCCCAGGTTGCTCCAAGCCCCATCCAACCTGGCCTTGAACACCTCCAGGGACGGGGCAGCCACAGCTTTTCTGGGCAACCTGGGCCAGTGCCTCACCACCCTCACAGTCAAAAATTTCTTCCTAATATCTAATCTAAATCTCCCCTCTTCCAGTTGGAAGCCATTCCCTGTTGTCCTATCACTCCATGCCCTTGTAAAAAGTCCTTCCCCAGCCTTCTTGTAGGCCCCCTTCAGATACTGGAAGGGTGATATAAGATCTCCCCGGAGCCTTCTCTTCTCCAGGCTGAACACCCCCAACTCTTCCAGCCTGTTTTCATAGAAGAGGTGCTCCAGCCCTCGGATCATCTTCGTGGCCTCCTCTGGCCCCACTCCAACGGTCCATGTCTTTCTTATGTTGGGGGCTCCAGAGCTAGCAGTATCTTGGATCATCCTATTTACTTTCTTTAAGTACAGTGGTACCTTTCCGTCTCATCGTCCAAAGCCTTCAGGAAGCTGCAGTTTTGGGCAAATTCTAATTTTGGATTTACTTTCAACTCCTCATTTTAATTCCCTTATCTTTTTTTCCTCATTTTTTAGTTATAAAAGTTCCATTTTATACATTCATTTTTTCTATGTGAGAAGTATACTTTATAAACTGTTTCAATCTGCTGTAAATGAGACTTTCTGCAGAATTTGCAGAAGCTTATCTTTTCTTTTTTTTTTTCGTAATTGTTGGGTTGTGATTTTTGGTTGACCAAGAAGAAAGTTGTTTAATGAATTCCTATTATTGGTTGCTTTTTTTTTTTTTAATCCACAGGCTTTGTGGAATTGGCTTCTTGAAAGCGTTACATTCATATATTACTGGTTTGAATTTTATTGTGTGTGCAAATAACACATAATCAAATCACTGGTGTTTAAGCGACCATTACTGTTTCGTCTGTAATAATTTCTTTATTGATTGAGGTTCTGCCTTGCGTTAAATTTAAAACTTCATCTGTATAAGAGGAGGTAGGAAACCGATGCTTTCTGAATTCTTAAAAATCAGAAACACAAGACCTTGAAACTGTCGTTCAGCCTTGAGTCTTCCTCGTTGGTTGAGCTCATCCATGGTGTGGTTTGATGATTTGTAATAGATTCCAGCTGTTAGTTCGTCTTGCTGTTATTCCAACCTAATATTTTGCTTGCTAAACAATGGTCAGTAAGTACTTCTGTGAGCGAGAGGTGGGGTTGAGGTACCAAGATGTTTTCATTGTTCTGAAAATTATTTGTTATTATTAGAAAATGTCCATAGTGGGTGAGATCAAAGGGCTGTTGCGCTCCAAAGCCTGTCTGACGTTCGATGGAGAAGAATGTCAATAAGAGTTTTCTGGTAGAAAACTCTGTGTTCTTGTCAACCTGTGCAGGCTGTCCTCCGTGACTGCGAAGTATACGTATTTTTCAATTTGATCTCAGCTTGATTTTTAATGGGGTAAATACAGAAGTGTGACTAAGACTCGAGAGGGAAATCTGGGAGACGGTCTTAAATTTCCACCTCTGCATGAACCGGCACTTGTCTCATGTACCTTGTTGTGGGGAAGGGGAACGACCTTATTGTAAAACATCGTTGCCTTTTTTAAATTGCATTATTCATGCCTTAAAAATCCAAATAAAACCCCAAACCTTCCAGGCACTGACAACGTGACTGCTGCAAAATCACGCCTCTCCTTTAGAAGGCAACGTTTGGCGATCATAAAAGATGTTTAGGAGCGAAATTTCATGCAAATACCTTTTGAGATTGTAATTAAATCTGTTCCAATCCTTCAAAAAATTGAGTTGATGTTTATCAGTCTGGCTTTCAGAGGTAGAGAGAGGGGCATAGTAAGAAGTGAATTACTTGGTGGTGAAGCTTTACACCATTTCAGGAGGCAACGCTACTTCCTTCAGAGCTCCAAATTCATCAGTTAATCGCAATATCTGGCCTTAATTTTTCCTGGTTTGGTTGTAGTGTTTCTGTGGAGCTCTTTGAGATTGCTCAGGGGTGCAGTTCTGTATGTTTTTATTCTTAGTATGAAAAAATTCCTGCCCACGTATCCCTGCCCTCTCGTTCTTCTACGGGATGGTTCTTCGAGAAGGATAACCGATTTCTGAAGAAGAGAATTGTATTGCTTTGGGGTTTTTTTAACCGAAATATTGGAGTTCTGGGCAACGGTCCCACGAAGTGGTGTCTCAGCCCGGGTGCGCAGGTGATGAGATGCATCAGGAAAGCAAAACTTGGCAAGGGGGGAGCCCTGGTGCCAAAGACAACATATAATAGAGCGTACCCTCTCGCTGCTGCTTTGGAAATAGAAATCAGCCACCAAGGAGTTGCTTATGTTGTAAACAAGCACTCTAGTTTAGTTACACTGCACTTAATTTAAAAAAAAAAAAGGAAAATATTTAAGGAAGCAAAAATAGGATATAAAGAAATAGTCTTCCATCCTTTTCCTTTCTCCTTCTTTTTCCCAGTTCTCTGCATTTCTGTCAGAGAAAATAAGTTGGCTCTTTGCTATTCCAATTCCACATGGAATACCAATGTATGTGCGTTTTCCTCTTCACGTGTATTGAATAAATGCACTTTTTGAAATCCTGATCCCACTTCTTTGTTTATATTTCAGTTTCCTTGATGGCCAAAATGCTTTATGTATTTTGGAGAAGAATGTACTTGTTAGGAAATCCTTTTTCTTCCAAATTCATCCTTTCTGTGAAATTATCTGTATCTTCTGAAGCAGACAGGCACCAGATTTAAACTGTTCTTGCTGTGCCCCCCTGTAAGCACCACCAGGTTGGTTTTAACTGATTATTCTGTCTCCACAGCACTAGATGGTGCTGATGACAGTATCTCTGAAAGCTGAGCCTTCAAAAATACCAGTGATTTGAAAAGCAGTGCCGCTGTTTCAGGCCAAGGACCAGTTTGCAAATCCAAATTTTGATTTGAACAAAAATATAGCCGGATTATGGAGGGGAAAAAGATGGAAATCCTACTAGTATATCTTATTTCTCTGTTGCTTCTTTTTAACAGGGAATGTTCTAGGGAGCTTTAACTATAGCTGTGAATTAGTGGGAGGTTGGCGTTTGGGCCCAGGAATGACACGTCTTGTCGAGGCTGTGTTGGATAGCACAAAAGAAAAAATAAGATTCCAGTTTTCGTGATGTCAAATTTATTATGTTACCTTGCAAACACCAAATATTCCCAACCCTTGTAACCACCACAGAGGTCCTGTAATCTCATCTTGCCGTATCAGTCCAGTTGCAATTATCACCACCCCAGTGGTTGTGTCCTGGTGGGACCGGGAGTCGGGCAACCACAGAACCGAGACTGGTTTCGGCTGTGCCATCTCGAGCCTGTTCCTCGTGCTGGCAAACTCAGGCTGAACCTTGGGGATGGTACAACCTACCCAAGGGCTCTTCCATGGGTTCATTAGACACCTTAAGCGTGGTGAAGGTTGTCCTTAAAAGGAAGCTGTTAATCTGTTCTAAGAAATATCTGACTGAAGAGGTGTTGGGAAATGATGGAATTTATTGAGTTGGCTCTCAAGAGGTAAGATTTGGGCTGAAGAAGCGTAACTAATTCCTCGTGGCAGTGAGGGGTGTTAGAAAAGCCTTTTCGTGAGGCTCTTAACTAGCAACAAGGGGACAAGCACTGATACTCCGAGGAATCTACTCTTACAGCCTGTGAAAGATACAATATCAATGATATATGTTAAGTAAAAAAAAAAATTAAGAGGACTTCTTCAAATGCTGAGCATCATTTCTTGAGTCAGAAAAGCTTTCCAAGCACATGCCTCTGAGCGCTGAAGCTGTCCTGCAGTTCCAAGAAATAGAAACTATCTAGAATATAACACTGAGATAGTATTTTGCCACTTATTTTTTTTTCATTACTAAACCGGCTTTAGTATTCTGCAACTGAATAGGGTGAACAAGGAGTCTGCCACTGCTCCTTGTCCCAACAGCAAGAGTAACCAACTCCAAGAGCAGCGTGCTCGGGCATTAGTGAGTTTTATTGGTGCTTATTTGTCAATCCAGCGTTTTTACCCTCTATGGACCAACACAGTCATCCTAGGAAAGCCTGATAGGAGTTTTGGAACCTGTAGTGTACCAACCTGAGCCTGTAGTGACTAACCTGATCTCCTTTTACAACATGGTCACCCGCTTAGTGGATGAGGGAAAAGCTGTGCGTGTTGTCTATCTGGACTTTAGTGTAAAGCCTTTGACACTGTTTCCCACAGAATTCCTGGAGAAACAGGCTGCTCATGGCTTGGATGGGCATACACTTTGCAGGGTAAAAAACTGGCCGGAGGGCCGGGCCCAGAGAGTGGTGGTGAATGGAGTTAAATCCAGTTGGCATCTGGTCATGAGTGGTGTCCCCCAGGGCTCGGTACTGGGGCCAGTTCTGTTTAATATCTTCATCAATGATCTGGAGGAGAGGATCAAGTGTACCCTCAGTAAGTCTGCAGATGCCACCAAGCTGGGTGGTAGTGTTGATCTGCCTGAGGGTAGGATGGCTCTCCAGAGGGATCTGGACAGGCTGGACCAATGGGCCGAGGCCAATGGTATGAGGTTCATCAAGGCCAAGTGCCGGGTCCTGCACTTGGGTCACACCAACCCCATGCAGGGCTACAGGCTNTACAGGCTTGTGGCAGAGTGGCTGGAAAGCTGCCCGGCGAAGAAGGACCTGGGGGTGTTGGTGAACAGCCGGCTGAATATGAGCCGGCAGTGTGCCCAGGTGGCCAAGAAGGCCATCATCCTGGCCTGTATCAGGAATAGCATGATGAGCAGGACTCGGGAAGTGATCGTCCCCCTGTACTGGGCACTGGTGAGGCCCCACCTCGAGTGTGCTCAGTTTTGGGCCCCTCACAACAAGACAGACATTGAGGTGCTGGAGCGTGTCCAGAGAAGGGCAACGAAGCTGGTGAGGGGTCTGGGGGACAAGTCTGATGAGGAGCAGCTGAGGGAACTGGGGCTGTTCAGCCTGGAGGAGGCTGAGGGGAGACCTTATCACTCTCTACAACTACCTGAAAGGAGGTTGCAGGGAGGTGGGAATCGACCTGTTCTGTCAAGTATCAGGTGATAGAACAAGAGGAAATGGCTTGGAGTTGAGCCAAGGGAAGTTAAGTTTGGATATTAGGAAGAATTTCTTCACTGAAAGGGTCATCAGGCATTGGAACGCGTTACCCAGGGCAGTGGTGGAGTCCCCATCCCTGGAGGTATTTAAGGGTCATGTAGATACAGTGCTGAGGGACTTGGTTTAGTGGTGGGCTTGTCAGTGTTAGGTTAATGATTGGACTAGATGATCTTACGGGTCTTTTCCAATCTAGGAGATTCTGTGAAAAAGAAGCCAGAAGAATATTGTTAAATAGAGAAATCCTTAAAACATCTGACCTGTACCAAGATGGGGAGGGGGGAAAGTGGGTTATCTGGGAATTGAAAGCCGTGTTTGAGGTATCCCGTGGCTTGACAGAACGATGAGACTTCTTGAAGCTGCTAAGCACTAGCTGGTGGCCTTTGTCCACTGCTTCTGCTTACTTCTCAGCTCTCCTTCCACCATTCAGTCAAGTTACGTTCTCCTTGTGTATCAGGTTGTACCAGCCTCTAGGAGTGTCATTGCCATGCTTTTTTTTTTTCAAAATGCACCAAAAAAAATGTTTATTTCTCTGTATGTGTATGGACCTCTGATCTCACAGGTTATTTATAAAGCTGAGGTGACGCTTTATTCCTTGACTTAAGCTGAAATAAATTTGAAAAGAACGCAGATGATTAAAATGCAAAAACTGGGCCTTCAAATACCCGACACTTCTGTCATATATTTGGATTCTTCCCGTATTAAGCAAATAGGTTATTGAAACAACTAATCCATAAGATGCTTGAGGATATATTGCATGAGGTGCTGCACTTAAAAATGGCATTTTAGCGAACGCGTACTGGTTATGAATTAAAATTGCATGTATACGATTACTTCTGTTCAAGTTGGACTTTTAAGGATTTAACCAGGAACATATGATGTTGTTCGTGTCATTTATAGTATAGAATATTTCTAATTCAAATTCTGCTCTTGCTTAGCCCAGATGTTAACAAAATAAATAAAGAAGTTCTGTAACTATTGTGCATTCCATTTTAAAATTTTCCTTATTCAAGTTTGTGTATTTAATACAGCATCTCTTCTGACTGGACAGTCTGACTATTTCAGAACATTATTGTGAATTTATTTTAATTTTTTTTTTCCTTTTTTCCCCTCCAGTTTATTTTCCTTGTTGTCTAAAAAACACAACAAAGTGTTGGAGCAAGCCACGCAGTCCTTAAGAGGTTCCCTCGGTTCAAACGACTCTCCACTTCCTGATTATGTGAGTATCGAACTTAATGTTTTTAGTAGGCACTTCAAAACAGAAGTGGCACATCCCTAAATCTGCAAAGATTTATCAAGATGTGTGACGGCTGAGCAACCACCGACACCAAAATACGGGAACCTGTATGAATGATGTCATGTCTGAAATGTCTTTTTTTTTAAAAAAATAAAAATAAAAATTACACTTACAAATGGCAAAACAAAACCGCAACTATTCATAGCTAAGAGACTTACTGTACCCTGTCAGCTTGCAATTCTCCAGCTGTTTGTATTTCAGGATATTTAAATCATACAGTTAAAACCATTACTTTGAAAAGCAGGGCTTTGGCATCCACGGTATGTTCAATTGCCTCCAAATGATTGCAAACAATTCCCCCAAAACACTGGAAAACAATTCCCCGTGCGCCTTTTGCGGGGGAGTGCTGCAGTCGTGGGGGCAAATCGGTACGTTCTGAACACGGGAATACGGACAATCCTTTTCAGTTTACTGAGCCAATACCCACAAATAGGCAACAATTTTGTAATTTAATTGCACGGCGTGTTGGAAAATCTCTAGTTTCGGTACAAGAAGGAGACTTCTTCCAAGGACTTGAATGATATCTTTGTACTACTTGAAGTATCTTTGGTTTGTACTCATTTGAACTCTCACTGCAATACTGTGTAAAAGAAGTTGATTTATCAGTTGCTCTGGATTTTTGAGGATGAAAATGTAGCAACTTTTATTTTCAGTGTTAATACGTGTTCCAGGATATGCCTGTCTGAGACTTTACCAGGACATGCCTGTCTGAGACTTTACGGTCGTATTTTTCAAAGTATAAAAGTACCTAAAAAGATAATTTGATATAATAGTCAAAAGAAGTGTGGCCAGCAAGGTGAGGGAGGGGATTCTGCCGCTCTGGGGAGACACCACCTGGAGTACTGCATCCAGCTCTGGAGGCCTCAACATCAGAAGGACGTAGACCTGTTGGAGTGGGGCCAGAGGAGGCCACGAAGATGATCCAAGGGCTGGAGCCCCTCTGCTGGGAGGACAGGCTGAGAGAATTGGGGGTGTTCAGCCTGGAGAAGAGAAGGCTCCGGGGAGACCTTAGAGCCCCTTCCAGTATCTGAAGGGGGCCTACAAGAAGGCTGGAGAGGGACTTTTTAGAAGGGCATGGAGTGTTAGGACGAGGGGGAATGGCTTCCAACTGGAAGAGGGGAGATTTAGATTAGATATTAGGAAGAAATTTTTGACTGTGAGGGTGGTGAGGCACTGGCCCAGGTTTCCCCGAGAAGCTGTGGCTGCCCCATCCCTGGAGGTGTTCAAGGCCAGGTTGGACGGGGCTTGGAGCAACCTGGGCTGGGGGGAGGTGTCCCTGCCCATGGCGGGGGAATTGGAACTGGATGATCTTCAGGGTCCCTTCCAACCTAAACCATACTGTGCTTCTAGACCATACCACACCGTACCATGAGCTGGTTCTGCATAACATGCAGTATCCCAGCCCAGAGTGAGTGTTTGGGACAGGGTTTATGGGCACAGGGGCTCCATAAGCTGGAATTGCTGCTAAAGGCTGTGTGTTTTGAAACTAACCTCCGATACATTGTGGGGTCTTGATGAAGTAACTGTCAAGCATCTTCAGATGCCTGCAAAATAGGTCTGAAATCTTTACTTCTGACTTCTATCCCTAATGCAGCCCTTGCAGCGGTACGTGGCCCATCATCAGAAGGAGAATATTGATTTTATGAGAAGAGACCCTGACATTTTCTTTCCTAGACAAACAAATTACCATCCCCATTGTTCAGAGGAAAGAAAATGGCATGATACATGTGTTCATAAAAGAGCATATATAAATAACTTTATATATGCACATACATAGACATATTTACATATATGTGAACATACGTACATGTATATATTTTGGGGTGTGTAAGAATTCGGGGCTTGAAAGCACTCTTATAGGTTTTGGACTTCTTTTTAAGTTACTGGATGCGAACTATACTGCAGTAAAGGAAAGACCCAAGGTGCTCTCTGTACGTAGTTATCCCCTTACAGATGGAGCCAGCTGAGAAATGCAGTTTCTGGAGCCGTGCTGAGAAGCGCTCTGGAGCGCAGCCCGCGGACTTAGACGCTTCACTGAATTTCTTCCCTTTTATTGTCGGTGTGACGTCGGGAGGGAGGGGAGAAGGACAGCACTTGGAAAGAGTGCTGTAGGGGAGAGTAAAATCGCTGAAGTTCATTGAGTGTATTCGGAAAGAAGAATGTATGCTTTTATGCACGGCTTCTTTTTTTTTTTTTTTCTCTCTCCAAATTGTTCGTGTTCCAGCTCAATCTGAGGCAAAGGCAGTTGACTTAATAGAAGTTGAGGCCAGATTTCATTTACTTCGGCATATTCTGCTTCCGAAAGCCCGTGTTTGTGTTGCCTGTAAGAATAATGAAAAATCTGGGAACCAAGATAACTTTAGCATCTGAAGTCCTGAAGCCGCTTCTACCACTGAATCCCAGCATGGAGCTAAAGGAAAGGGATAGCACCGAGGTTGCCTGCTCTGCCCAGATTTATGTCTAGAGAGGAGGAGGATTGCTTAGCAGGCTCTTCTCTTCATAGGTTTCATTCAGATCGGTCAAACACGTGCTTTAAAAAATGTATTTCTCATGATTTTAATTCTTCTGAAATTTGTTTAATTCATTTCATTTAGAAATGATTTTTTTTTTCTTGCGGTGGTGTGCAATCCAAAAGTGAATTTTCATCATACCTGCGTCGCAAGGGTTAAACCATACATCAAATTATTCTATGTCTTACCTTCCCTTACATGCCTTTCTGCTCAGTTGTGAGTGCTAGACTTCCAAAACCAAATTATGTTAAAATACTGCGTGTTCCTTCTTCGCGCTAGGAAGGTTTTGGAAGGAAAAAGACAGCATCAGTGATCTTGAATTGAACCCTGTCCCTTGTGAGCGTCCTGTGACGGAGAGGTGCTGGGGCGCAGTGTGACCGTGCCGTGACACGGACACACAAAAGGAGCAAACGGAGATGACATGAGATGAGATGGGATGAGATGAGATGAGATGGACATCTCTTAATTCCCGAGCGCTCAAGCAGTAGTAGTGTTTCCGCTGTACTTTGTTTTCATTACTGTAAATTTTCGACCTAATACACAGTCCCTAAACTGCTGATTATTCATGGTGCTAAGAATATATTGGGATTCTCCTTTTTTTTTTTTTTTTTTTTTTGGTGGTCTTTTTGTGTCTGTTGCGGACTACCAGCAGGACTCTGGTGTACCAACAGAGCTGTGTCTATCTTGCTGTGAACTAGAATAAGGAACTGACCCTGTTGGCTTTTATAGCTTTCTCGTTGAGGTTTTCTGGACTTGGATAAAAAGAAAAAGAGCAAAAATGTTTTGTTTATTAAGGCTAGACCAGTTTTTTGGTCCTTTCCTGATAAGCTGTTATCAATACGATGGGATTCGGGAGCGGGATGGAGAAGCCGGCGGGGAGAAGAGAAGAACCGTCATCAAACCATCGCCTTGGAGTCAGGATCCTTGGTTAGACCAGTTCTCTGGCTGCTTTATTTACTAGTTGTTTAATAAGCTTTATTACTAAGCGTTATTTTTGTAGTAGCGACGACCTGTTTTGAAAAACTTCGGTTAAGTTGTCCTTGTCCACGAGGATCTCCAGGTTTGACAAAATGGGAAAAATCCAGCTAAGTTGTTTTATAACTTTCTTGCATTCAATGAAAGCCCATTTTCCACAATTTTTAACAAACAAGAAAACAAAATAACGGAGAATTTTGCTTCTTCCCATTCGAATCAAGACAAATTACTTAAGTAAAGGCATCAGTGATTTTCTTTGTCATTTTATTACAGCTTAATGTCATTTGTTAAATCAGAGATACTTAGTGGCGTAACTGGAGGCGTGCTGACTTCCCTGGGAAAGCAGCGCATCAGACCCGTTGTTGGAGCTATCATCTACCCAAACAGTTGCTTTTTAAGGATTTCATAGCATTGGCTGCGATTTTCGAGCACTTTGACACTTGTTATACTGCAGCTGGTAACGAGGGATTCTCCTTAACTATTTCTAGGGAGGGAGGGGATGGAGAAGAAGAGGAAATTTTGAATTTTGGCAAGCTTGTGTCAAGGGGTTCAGAATTTTCTCACTGACATAAGGAAAAAAAACTTGCTCAATGCAAAAATTGAGGTAAATAAAAACGAAGCTAGCTTTAGATTCAAATAGTTTGGCACGCGTCGCCCCTTGGGTCTGTAGTTGGATACAAAGCTTTTGATTTGGTTTCTGAATTTATTTCCACATCACCTAATGCAACACAGGGACAAGGGGGTTTATGGTGGTGGGAGCCCAAACTTTTCTTTAGTGGTGGTGGGCGTGGAGGTTTAGTAGTTAGCAAACTCCTTAAGAACATTTTGAGAATCGCTCAACACCCAGGGTAGGGGTCACCACGCTGCTGTCTGAGGGAGTTCTTCTCTTGGACACAGAATCATAGAAGGGTTTGGGTTGGAAGGGACCTTAAAGACCATCCAGTTCCAACCCCCTGCCCTGGGCAGGGACACCTCCCCCCAGCCCAGGTTGCTCCAAGCCCCGTCCAACCTGGCCTTGAACACCTCCAGGGATGGGGCAGCCACAGCTTCTCCGGGCAACCTCGGCCAGTGCCTCACCACCCTCAGAGTGAAAAATTTCTTCCTAATATCTAATCTAAATCTCCCCTCTTCCAGTTGGAAGCCATTCCCCCTCGTCCTGTCAAGGGACATCCATAGGGATTTTACCGACAGCCTTCAGTTACTTTAATGGGAATAATATTAACAGAAAATAGTGTAGGTAAGGCGATAACTAGCCACATAGATAAAATTCAAAAATTCACTTCGTTTTAACTTTTTTTTTTTTTAAGTTTCTAAATTTTGGATATAAAAAAGGCATTGCTCTGTCCAGATGAAGCTTAAATGTGTTGGGAAAAATTCTAAAAATAATTCTACCTGGTGCCAGTATCTTCAATTATTTAATACATAGGGCTGTCTCTTAAACAGCACTTCGATGGTGGAGGAATTTTATCAGTGATGGAAAAAAAAATAGAGTTTAGTGTTAGACTTTTCATATTTACAGATGTACTCCTGCAAATATATTACGAGCCATCCTTTAACCTCCCTGGGCAAAAGCTGCTGTTTCTGTGTTAAGGTATAGAAATAAACGCGTGTTGGGAATCCGAAGGGAAGAATGTAAAGAATAGGAGTGCAGCGAGCTATGTGTATACATATAAATATGTAAAAAAAAAATGGATACACTATATATAAATATATTTTGAAAAATTATATAGATATTTATATATATAAATTATATATTATATTTTTTTATTTTTATTATTTATATATAAAGTCTTCAGTAGCAATGCCTGGTTGTACCGGGAGAGTTCCCAATCAGAGCTGCTTTTTCCTGGCTCCTTACCAATCCAGTTAAATCTACCTGCTGTGCGGAGCTAGTGTTACACGGAGGCTTGGAATTTGGCGAATGTCGATGAGTTTTTCCTCTCGTCTTAATCACGAGAATGAAACTTTACATTTGGGCGCTGCGATTTCTAGATTTCTTTTTTCTTTCCCTTCTCAGTTTGTGCTCCGTGATGGGCTAAATGAAGTCCAATATTTAGATCCTTCTTTGATTTTTCCTTGATTTATATGGTAAATAGAAAGCAGCTGTCTATTTAAGCATCTAATTCTTGAAACTCCTAGGCCCCTCAAGCGTCATCTGGAAATAATGTAGCTTGTAAAACAAAGCTAAGAAGAAAAAGCAATGTTTGTTTTATGTGGGATGAATGACTTCAGTTGGGGTCCTTCTAATTCGGCCATTATGAGGGTTATTAAAAAGCACTATTACAAAAGTGGTTTCAACAAAAAAGAATTTTTGTGTAACTTGTATCTTATTATTACAGTTGATTATATTCAAAGCTGCAAGTACTTCATAAATAGCCGTTAGTTTAGTTTCTCCAACACAGAACCGACCTGATCTGCCTCCTGGATATGGGTAAATGTTAAAAGGTTCCCCAATTTCATTTATTCCCCAGGAAGAAATTGTCTTTTATAAGGACGGACTCCATATTTATCTTAAAAATTTGGGATTGCTAAAGAGTAGGTAAAATAAGGTCTATGAACCGCGGTATTACCTGTCTTGCACATAATGAAACAAATCTAAAATCTATAAATTTTCTGCCTTCAGCTGCGTTACAGTGGATGAAAGATGATAGTACCAGTCTGAAATCAGCCTTATTTTCAGGATCTGTAGTTTAGTCATGGCTTTGCTAAACAGCTAAAGCAAAATGAATGTTCTAGGAATATGTAACATTAACGGCTGTAGTCTAAAATCTTTTGTCCGTGATATTTGTCCATTGTCATGGACAATTGTCATGTAAATCTGTTCTGTCCCTTTCATGGCACTAACCAGAGTTTTTTCATGTAGTGATTAGATATTGCAGGTAAGGTTATGGGATCTTGTGATGCAAACAAATTTTGACAAAGGCTGGTGTGCAAAGAAGTCAATGTTTTTAACCTATCCAGCATGTAGCAAAAAAGCATTTCATTTCCTATCAATGCGAACAATATTTGAACTGTAAATAAAGGTTGTGATGTTTTGGGGGGTCATATAATACCTTCTCTGCATACCTATCTAATATCACATTAGATATGCTGCAGCTCGATCTGATTTGTTTAATTATCCAAAGAACTGGTTTAATGCAGAGCTCTGCCACCAGACAGAAGTGTTTTCCCATAAATGCGTGCTATCGTGAAGAAATAGGAAGTCTTCCCTGCGATCATCTGATGACTCTGGTAATGATGCAGAAATGAAATTAAACCCACTTCCAAATAAACTGGTCAGCCATAATAGAGTTAGCGTGATGCAATTAACATCGTTTAGCTGGTAGTCTGTAAAAGACTGCTTCGTGGTAACTGCTGTGAACGTCCAAAACGCGTATTACTTCTCTAACTGTAGAGTTGAATACCCCATTGGCAGAATGGGAAATTTTTAGCAAATTAAATCAAGACTCCTAATTGAAATATATCCATATTTGTCAAGTATTGGGGAGAGGGGGTGGGGGAAATTAGTTTATTTTGTCGTAATGTTTCTTCAAAACTCAGAAGCTGCCTACTTTTCACCAAAAGCACTGCCTAGCTCTCTTCAGTATTCTTTTTTGTCTGTATTTTCTTCCATTTTTACATGTCTTATAAATGTTTATACTTAATAGTCTAAACAACTTCATATTTGTGTATGAATTTTTAGATCCTTTTGTTGGCTACTTTAACAAACTTCTAATAAGAAGTTTATACAAGAAAATATTTTTTTCGGCTGTCGTTTACTGAAGGTAATATATGGTAAACCAATATAACAATTTAATGTTTTTTGTCCGGTATGCGGAGTCTAGCAATTGAAGTTGCGTTTAATAGGAGAATCGCCTTGTTTTGCACTAAATTGCCTTCTTTTTGATTACTCCGAGTTGATGGCTCGTAAGCAGAAGGAACATTTTCAATATCAGGTTATTCTTGGGTCTGCCTGTCTCCACTCCAGTACTGAGCCAAAGGCCTATAAATACTTTTTCTAAATATTAGTCATACCCTCCTTCGGATGAATTATATTTTAGTTTAAGAATATTACTCCTACCTAATCCCCCTATTTTTACATCATCAAAAATAGCAATTTCAGAATAGACTGAAATAGCCAACCTAACCCAAATCTAAAGCAAGCTTTTGTATCGAGTAATAGCCAAATTCTGCAGTTCTGTCTGAATTCTTAATCAGTTCTTTCCTTGAAATGAATTGGGAACTTTTCTGAGAAAATGCTGCATAAATTATCCTTAAACAGAAAGAAGAAACTGTCCTAAAAGGCTGTGATAAAGATGTTGGTGAAGTTCAGTCTATTTAAACTTCCATGTGTTAGTATGAAGGACTAATAGGTATTTGCAGTTGGTCTTTGCATTATTGTGTCTTTAATAGTGTGGTCTTCAATGGTGTGAGGTTCAACAAGGCCAAGTGTCGGGTCCTGCACTTGGGTCACACCAACCCCATGGATGCTACAGGCTTGGGGAAGAGTGGCTGGAAAGCTGCCCGACGGAAAAGGACCGGGGGGTGTTGGTGAACAGCCGGCTGAATATGAGCCGACAGTGTGCCCAGGTGGCCAAGAAGGCCAACGGCATCCTGGCCTGTATTGGGAATAGTGTGGTGAGCAGGACTGGGGCAGTGATCGTCCCCCTGTACTCAGCACTGGTGAGGCCCCACCTCGAGTGCTGTGTTCAGTTTTGGGCCCCTCACGACAGAAAGACATTGAGGTGCTGGAGCGTGTCCAGAGAAGGGCAACAGAGCTGGTGAGGGGTCTGGGGGACAAGTCTTGTGAGGAGCAGCTGAGGGAACTGGGGGTGTTCAGCCTGGAGAAGAGGAGCCTGAGGGGAGACCTTATCGCTCCCTACAGCTCCCTGAAAGGTCTCTTCTCCCAAGTAACAGGCAACAGGACAAGAGGAAATGGCTTCGAGTTGCGCCAGGGGAGGTTTAGGATGGATATTAGGAAAAAGTTCTTCACAGAAAGGGTTGTCAAGTGTTGGAACAGGCTGTCCAGGGAAGTGGTGGAGTCGCCATCCCTGGAGGTATTTAAAAGATGGGTAGATGTGGTGCTGAGGGACATGGTTTAGTGGTGGTTTTGGCAGTGTTAGGTTGATGGTTGGACTTGATGATCTTCAAGGTCCCTTCCAATCTAGACAATTCTATGATTCTATGAATAGTGTGACTGAAGCATTTTTGGACTAACATATTGAAGAACATCAAGAATATGTTCTTCTTTCCTCGTTCAGGAGTTCCACAGAAGTCTCATTGGTGTCTGGTATTCATATGGATGACATTAAGCCTTATTTCACTTAGAAATTCTCGATCTTTCAGAAAATAAGGTGAAAATTGCTATCTTTTTTTTAAAAAAAATACCCCACACATTTATTGTGGAGGCAGCATCTTACGATCATCTGACTGAAAATCTTTCATTCTTCAGATTTATGACACATGAGAGCAAATTGGAAGAAGTGGGAAGAACTTCTGGCATTAGGAATACAAACACATACTGAAGTCTTTTAAAAAGACCTTTATTTTGGTCATTACACACATTTAAAGAAAGCAAAACATGAACATGGTAATCTTTTACTTATTGTCCTCCTTTCATAGTTATATAGGTTTAGGGTATTGTCGTTATTTTGTAGTAAAGGGTATAATGATGGCATTTGTTTGCATTTTTGTACTCAGAAGACGTGTTTTTGATAAGACCACTTAAACGAGTGTTCTTAAAATAGAAGCGATTAATCATAGAATAGACTCATAGAGTAGTTTGGGTTGGAAGGGACCTTTATAGGTCATCTAGTCCAACCCATCTGCCACGAGCAGGGACATCTTCAACTAGATCACGTTGCTCAGAGCCCCGTCCAACCTGACCTGGAATGTAGCCAGGGATGGGGCATCTCCCACCTCTCTGGGCAACCTAAGCCAGTGTCTCACCACCTTCAGCATAAACAATTTCTTCCTTCTATCTAGTCTGAATGTCCACTCTTTTAGTTTAAAGCCGTTACCCCTTGTCCTATCGTAACAGGCCCTACTAAAAAGTTCATCCCCATCTTTCTTATAAGCCGCTTTTAAGTATTGAAAGGCCACAACAAGATCTCCCCGGAGCCTTTGCTTCTTGAGACTGAACCCCAACTCTCTCAGCCTGTCCTCATAGCAGAGGTGCTTCATCCCCCTGATCTTTTTCGTGGCCACCTCTGGCCCCGCTCCAACAGGTCCGTGTCCTGATGTTGGGGGCCCCCAGAACTGGAGGCAGTACTCCAGGTGGGGTCTCCCCAGAGCGAAGCAGAGGGGCAGAATCCCCTCCCTCACCCTGCCGGCCATCCTTCGTTTGATGCAGCTCAGGATGGGGTTGGCTTTCTGGGCTGCCAGCACACATTGCCGACTCATGTTGAGCTTCTCATCAACCAAACCCCCAAGTCCTTCTCCTCAGGGCTGCTCTCAATCCTTTCATCCCCCAGCCTGTACTGATACTGGGGGTTGCCCTGACTCAGGTGCAGGATCTTGCCCTTGCCCTTCTTGAACTTCATGAGGTTCACACTGGCCCACTTCTCAAGCTTGTCCAGGTCCCTCTGGATGGCATCCTGTCCCTCAGGTGCGTCAACCGCATCACTCAGCTTTGTGTCATCTGCAAACTTGCTGAAGGTGCTAAAGAAGATGTGAGAGCTTATTTTAGAAATGAATAAGCACTATCTCAGGGTCCCTTCACACCTCCCCAAATCAAGCACTAGAATTTTTACGCTGGTTTTTCTACTCTGCCTCTACTTTTGTTGCATTTGAGAGAGCCGGAAGCCTGGTCTAACCCCAGGGTTTTAGAAGGGCCTGAGGTGTAGGTAGAATATGTGATATATTAAGAGAAAGCCCTCACAAACCTCTCTGTAAATACTGTTTATTGCTGCCTTGTGAGCCAACTTTTGCTCAACTCAGACTAGTGACACATTTTGAAGTGCTTGGATGAAAAAAGTAACAGTACGGCTCTTCGGAAGCATCTTTCTTTGCTGATTTGGTCTTTAGGGCCTTTTCCCGCTGTGTCCTTCACACGAGTGGGTTGTTCAGAGCTTTTCAGGAGAAGGTGATTGCTCTGGATGGTTGGGGTTTGTCAAACCTCCGTAGACAAGCGGAAATACCCAAC
Source organism: Ibidorhyncha struthersii (assembly GCA_013398815.1). Lineage (NCBI taxonomy): Eukaryota > Metazoa > Chordata > Aves > Charadriiformes > Charadriidae > Ibidorhyncha > Ibidorhyncha struthersii. The sequence goes on from VZSZ01006627.1 coordinate 214,311, forward strand.
GCGGTAGCTCTCCAAAGAGGAGGATTTATTTTTGTAACTGCTGTGTATTTCAACAATGTAGTAAAACAAACTTTTAGTGTTCCTAAAGCAAGGTTTTGATTGAAAAACGTAGCGCTTAAAAACCAGAAGTATGTTACCATATGTTATAAACATCGCAGTAATTCTTTTTTTAAACATCCAGCCATATAAAGTAAAGGAAATGGATGCAGAAGGAAGTCTGTTCAGACCCTTTTAGGCTGGTTGGTACTAAATACTTAATTGGAATTGGAATCCTTTAGGCTACTTTTTCTCTATGAGATATCAGTGAAACATGAGAAGTTTTTGATGTTTCGCCTTCTATTTCCAACTTCTCTTCACATTTTACAGGGACTCTTACAGATGAACCAGTGAGGTCTTGGAACTCTTTCAGTTGTTTAAAAAAAAATCAGTCCATTTATATCGAAGGGTAGTCAATATTTATTAAAAAAAAATAGCACAACAAAGCTTTTTAGATTTCTTCATTGCAGATATCTGTGATTTGGAATTGGAAAGACAGCCAGAGAAAATAAGAGAAATGAAGGTAAATCAAGACTCGGTGATTTTGGAAAAGATAAGAAATTGTTCCCCTGTCAAATTGCTGCTCAAATCTGTCTGAACTGAAACATGAAGAAGTTAAAATGGGACCGTTTTTGACCTCTGCAGTGTCACACTTATTCCAGTTGTGTCCAAGTTGCAGAAGCACTGTCCCATCAACTTAAAATTCATCTTCTTGGAGAGGTGTTGTCCACCTGAACAACGTATCGCACTGTCTCACTGAGGGCAATTGTCGCACTAATGGTTGTTGTTAATATTACCTATAAGGTCATGCAACTGCTGTTAATGGGCAGTGTGGGTGGCCAAGGGATTGAATGATGGGACGAAGGAAAGGAGAATTATTTTAGAGGGAATGAGGCGGTTAAGATCGAAAGACAGTCTTGCTAGGAAGCGAAAAAGGAAAAGGTTTGGAGAAGAAAAGGAATTGATATAGGCAGAAATTCAAAACCAAACATAGCCTGCCAGGGCTGGTTCCTCTCCTGCTGCTCAGAAGAAGCGTCACGTGGAGCAAAATAAGCCACTTGCTGAAAACTGATTTCCTCATCACCTGGTCGGAAAAGCAGCATTAAAGGATAGAGAATTGTAATTTTGGTTGTCCCTATCGACAGTGGTGGATTCTTGTTCTCTGTGAAATAACTGTGGGAAACCTGTCAAAACACATGAAGGGTGTATTTAGAAGAAATAGAAATTTAGAAGAATCTCTTGTTTTTCATGTTTATTTAATTCTACGAAGTCACCCTAATGTTTTTCGCAGGCGTAGTTGGAAAGATAAACTTTTATTTCCCTTCCATAGAACCAGTGATTTCCCTTAAATTTCTCCTATCTTTGTAGTTTAGGTACTAAGCGTGAGAGAGGAATCCATTGCACGTTTCATACGCTGAATCAGTTTTTATAAATAGGAATTCTTCCACAGAATTGGTTAATTACAGAAACAATAACCCAGAATTTAGACAAAAAAGTATCAATTCTTAACATGCTGTGAGCTGGATGGTTAAAGAAATCTGCGTGATGATAGGTGAACTTGTAATTAAATTGTATCTTGACACATACACACTGGGATAAGGGGAAGTCCGTGCTTTCAGTCGGATGTTTGGCTTTTGAGAGTTTAACCCTGCAGCTTTAATTTTAAAGCAACAGCAGGAGAGGGTTTGGGTTAACACGTAAATAAATACTCTTTTTTGTTGTTGTTTTCTTGATTTATACCAACATAAAATTTTCTAATGTTTTTCAAGGGGGAAAGAAATTTAAAAAGAAGCCAAACCAAAAAGCTGATAGTCATATTCTACATCTGTTTGCTACCAGTGAAATACCAAACATAAAGCCATTTCAGGGAAGTATCTTTTAAAACATTCATAACAAGAAAAGACTCTAATATATTACCGCTATTGAATCCGGCTATATTCTTATCTCCAACGCTGTTGGGGGAGATGGCTGTGATTTGCCTACGCTGCTCTGAAACCACGTTGAGACGAGTAAGATTTTTGTATTTATTTTTTTTATTGCCCTTCGGATACGTTACAGGAATGTGGTGGAGCTTTTCCAGAACTGCTCTTGTACATATTTAGGCTTGAGCCCAAGCTGAGTGAGCTGTGGCCTGCTACTGAAGAATATGACGTCTTCTTCAAAGACACTCTGTTCCGCTGCATTTTTCTTGATACGGAGCCGGTACAGCGTGTACAGAGGCTGATCCACTCCAGCCTTTGTGTGTGTGCTAACCCAAACACTTGACCTTAAAGAAACTGTTTACTAAGAGCAAAAAACAATAATCCTCTTCGAGAGAAAAGAAGATGGATTGTGACATTACAGGTTAGATTTAATTTTTTCATTGCAATATGAATCAAAATCTTAAAGTATATCTCTTCCCTTCAGATAAACTGAAAAGAGAATGGATGTTGCAGTTCCCAAAGGCAGGTCTTTAAGCTACTCACCAGCAACTTATCCGTAGCACTTGCAAAGAAATCATATGCTTACTCAATGCAGAGAAAGAAAAAGAATTATCTGAAAAATAATGACAGTTTTCCCATTCCCACACTAATCTTTTAGATTTTGATAAATTGAGACAATAGGAAGAGTCATGTCACATTCTCGTGGGAAAAAGCCTCATTGAATTTTTCTGAAATGTAGAATTATTTTTCCACAATTATTTTTCCATCTTACCTTGTGGTGGACTCTGTCAATTAGAATTCATTCGGAGGCTTAGCTTAATTTATAGGTAAACAATCATAATTTCTTACAGGATTTTGGTGAGGAACAGTTGACCGACTCCAGGCTGGATGTACAACATACACAAGAGTTTCTCTGTCTTTCAAACACGGTGATTTCTCAGCTTGCCCATGTCTGTCGCTGCTGCACTTTATGAACCGGGCTACACAAAATTATGTTTTGTCCCAGAATAGATGAGACTTCATAAATATTTCAGAAAATTGTGTTTGTTTGGACAATGCAGGTTTTTTTCCATATTTCTGTTGAGAGTGTTTTTCTTCAGTGTTTGAAAAAAATGTCTTCTGTTGCTTATAGTTCGTTTTGGAATGGGTACCTGTGTACACAGCCTTCTAGAATTATTTTCTGTGAGTTTGGGGTTTTCCAGATCTCAGTTAAAGGTTCGTTTTTTGGGCATTGAGGCTACGGCTGTAGCCGTAGACCATTTGGCAAGAAGCGGAGCAGTGCTCATCAGCTTCTCTGTTTAGCAGAATTGATGCAGTGTCCAGGGGAATGCACTTGAAAAATAAGATGGGATGCAGTAAAAACAACGTTTCGTCTAAAAGTTACTGCACTTATTTGGTTTGCCCGCTATCAGCTCTCAAAAAGCTGTTTCGCGTCTCCTTCCTTTTCGCATTTTATTCAGCCTGCGAAAGCAGGTCTTGAAATTTGGTTGTGGAGGTTTTTCAGGCGCATCTTAGTAGAATAAATGATACTACGACTGGCGGTGACTAGTTTTGCAGAGGTGGTAAGGTAAGAGGAAAACAAATAAAAACACTTCCTTATACTTTATTATCTTTTAAAAAGGGCTTACTTATAGATCCTTTAGACTGCTAACCATTTCAAAGACCAAAAATGCATTTTTTCCTTTTAAGATGATAGATTTCTCGCATCTTTGTTTACCTATCCCCTTTAATTTTCAAAATATTTAACAGCACTGAAAGAATTAGTATAGTGTCTGTGCCAAGTGGTCTCATAAAGAGTTGTGTTTCTGAATTGCTTTTCTAACCGTGCTTAATATATCAGCAGAAAGAAAAGCACTCCTCCTGATTTATCTTCAGCTCCGGGGTAAAATGATGGCTGTAAAGCAGTATATTCCTGCTCACAACAGTTTGGGAAACCCGTACTGTAATCCCATATGAAGTGTCTATTAATTGGGACCTGACGGTTTTTATCAGTATTTAAGGAGCTACAACATGCAAAGAATACGCACCCTCATCAAAAGGTTTTTTGTGTGCACACTGTCCCCTTCATTACGAAGAGCAACCAGCTAAATCAACCTCTTTTTTTTAATTATTATTATTTTTAAACGTGGCTAATGTAGTCAGGAGGCTGTCTACAGTTTTGTTTGTATTTTGTGGTGATTTTTTATTAGTGGCTTATTGAACTCAATTTACCTTTGCAGTGATTTTTCTTGTTTGAGCAAAGCGGGAGTCTTACACTGAGGATGCCGCGGGGAGGGATGCTGGGTGGCCTCAGCAGTAACCCTGCTTTGCTTGTTTGCTTGACGTACCCCAAACGGTAAGGATGGAAACGTCCGCTCTGCAAAGCCCTTCCGTCTTTCTTACGCCTCCCACAGAAATTTCAATAGCAATTTTCACCCTCAGGGCGAGAATACAAAACTTTTTGGCTGCTGAGTGTGTGGAGAGTAGCACTGGCTTTTCCCACTGACATCCCGTGCGTCCTGAGGACCAGAAGATCTTCTGCTTGGTAGTGTGGAATTTATGGAAACGATGCAGTCCGTGTTTATTATTGAGGACTTGGATTCCATAGTCTCGCTTGTGATGTTTCTTCTCTTCAGTAGGGTCAAAATTGCTCAGAGGGGTACTTTCAGTGGAAGACAACTGTCATCGTTCCGAGGAAATGATGGTTTTCGGGTGTCATGGCAAAGATGCTGAACCATGCTATCTATCGGCGAGGAACCAGTGAAAAGAACTGCTGAATTCCTCTTCTGTGCGGTCGACAACTTTAGTGAGGGATTGGTATTTATTCAGTTAGTTTTGATACCTTCTCAACTAAAATTGCTTAGACATTGAAGATAGGTCTGCAAAATCTGTAGCACTGAGTGAATGACAGCAGGTGGTTCATCGGAAATGTAGATGTAGATCTATTTTGCAACGAGTGTCGTAGTTGCTACTGCCAAATATAATACCAAGGGTGAAGAAAATAGTTGATAATGTAGTCAGAGATGATGCATAAGTGGAGGGGCTATAAGGAACTGGTGGATAAATTACATTTCCTATGACTGTGGTGTACGGTATGGAGGAAAGTTTGGGAGGTGTGAAGGGAAAATGTGAAGAAAACTGTTTGGTTTAAATTGCTAATTGGTCTTTTTTTTCTGTCTTTTTTGCAAGATGTGATGTTTTTCCATCTCATTCTTCTTCACGATAGAAAAAAGGGCTTCTATACTTCGTAGGATAAAAAGACTAAGAACCCAATCCAAACAAGCGTTAAAGATGCGATAAGGATTCTTAAATGTGGACTTAAGTACTTACTAAACCACAAACATCAGTGCTTATGGTGTAGCTGTACCCTCTTGCAAAAAGTGCTGAGAGGTTCATCAGAATTCATCTTTAAGTAACACACTTTTAGGTCTAGAGATTTCATTAAGTAGCACTTACATATTAAATGCAAAAATGTGAAGGTTTATGTGAGCGTTACATAAGACCTGCCATGCAATTTAAAAAAAAAAAAAGAGAGAGAAAAAAAAAGAATTAGGAAGCGTCGAAGTTTCGGTTCACGTAGCAGTAATTACTGCATAACACCTCCGAACAGTTTTGCTGGTGACATTTTACAGCTAAGCTGCCTGTAGAGTGCTGGAATCAGAAACTTTTTCACTTGAGTAACAACTTTAAAGTCCTTGAACTCTGCTCAAGGTAGACAGGTTCTGTTAATTAAAGCCTGTATCATGAGGATCTATTTAACTTTGTATGGTGGGGTTTGGGTTGCTTATGGAACCTGTCCTTTCCTGTTCTACCAGTCAAACCAAACAAAATCTTCCCATACCTCTAGGGAATACCGCTTGGTTTCAAGGAGAAATGGAGATTTCTCCATTTCTTTTCAACAGCAGGCAAATTTCATTGTTATTAGACAAAAATATAGATTCACCATTTTAACTTGAACTTTCTTTGTATGAACATCGTCGTTTTCCTAGCAACGGTTGCTTCCCAGGTTTTGTGGGACCTTCGAAAATGATCGGGTTTAGTTCTACTAGATACTATTTGCATTTTGTTGTCACGGTTGCATGGGGTTTGGAAATAATTGTGTTCTTGCGTGGACAGCGTTGGAGCCCCTAGCTGGTGACCATCAGGTATTTGGGGCACTCTGATGGATCCCCTTATGCTGGAGCTTCTCGATGGGCTTAGACCAGCCTCTGAAGCTTGACCTTGAGTAGATGCCTTCCATAGTCTTCTACTTTTTTGAAGCTAGTTGGGGTGAAAATAGTTTTTACTTGATTTGATTTGTCGTTTCACCATCTTAGGAAATTACTGGAGAAGGAAACTTGTCACCCCTTTGCTTTCCAGGGTGGAATTCAGCACTTGAATTACATGGGGGGTTCTCAAGAATGGAAAAACTGGGATGCTGGGATGAAATACCGAAGAAGAGGACGATCTAAAGTCCTGTTCTCTGGAACTGAACACCTGCTACTGTCACGATACTGAATCCCAGTCTCACAAAATCCAAGTCTCTCCTGCCCTTAGGTGCCTCTCCATCCTTTTGGGTCCCCCTTGGGTCCTTTTGGCTGCTCATTCTTTCCTCTTCAAGCAGAGGATCCCTACTTAGTTCCATAGTCGTAGCATCCCCTCAGGCAGTGAAACACCTTTAGGTCACATCTCTCTAAGAGGTCTCAATCTCTCTTGGTGAAGTATCACCAAGAATCAGTAAAGCACTGAGGGAATTTAGGCCAACATCTACAATTTTTTGATTGATTTGTGAACCTGACTTTGCAGGGGGTATAACGATAAGTTAAAGTATTTCAACGTGAGGTGGTTTAGGATTGGAATTTCAAAGATAGCGTGGATGGAAGACGAGATGAGGGTGAAGATGTGGCCAAGTGAGGAGTTGTGGATTAGCTGTAGGTTGGCCAAATAATAAATGCAGGAAGGTAAAGTTGTGGCCGGCAGGTCAAAGGAGGGCATTCTGCCCCTCTACTCCACCCTGGGGAGACCCCACCAGTAGCACTGTGTCCGGCTCTGGGGCCCCCAACATCAGAAGGACATGGACCTGTGGGAGGGAGTCCAGAGGAGGCCCCGGAGATGCTCCGAGGGCTGGACCCCCTCTGCTGTAAGGACAGACTGAGAGAGTTGGGGGTGTTCAGCCTGGAGAAGAAAAAGCTCCGGGGAGACCTTAGAGCCCCTTCCCATCCCTAAAGGGTCTCCAGGAAAGATGGGGAGGGACTCTTGATCAGGGAGGGGAGCCACAGGACGAGGGGGAAGGGTTTTACACTGAAAGAGGGGGAATTTAGGTTAGATATTAGGAAGAAATTTTTCACTCTGAGGGTGGTGAGGCACTGGCGCAGGTTTCCCAGGGAAGCTGTGGCTGCCCCATCCCTGGAGGCGTTCAAGGCCAGGTTGGACGGGGCTTGGAGCAACCTGGGCTGGGGGGAGGTGTCCCTGCCCATGGCAGGGCGTTGGAACGTGATGATCTTTAAGGTCCTTTCCAACCCAAACCATTCCATGATTTTGTAAGAAGTACCAATAAAAGAATTGCACCTTCACTCAGATATATCCATGTCCTCAGAAACAACTTTATATTTTCTTGGTCAGTGACTACTGAAGCTAAACCCTGTGTCTTTGAAGGATGGAAGCAGTTGGGTTTGGTACCTTGGCAGGTGTCATTTGGTGCATTTGCCCTTGGAGCAGACTGCTCCCAGGCTGTTTTCTCTGGAACAGGACACACCACCCCAGCATTTCCTCTCGTGTAGCCTTGTCGCAGGCCGTCCTGGAAGTTTGCGTCGTGATACAGGCTTAAAACATTGTGTTTCTCTTGGGAAATGTTACATTACCGCATGGGCTGGCTTGCCAGAATGGTGTGAGCGGGCTAAAATCCTGCTCTTTCAGCTTATTTGGGAAAGCGATTCTGCGATTCTGCGAAAGCAACGATAGTGTCAGGATGGTATTTTTATGTAGTAAATTGTCTGGCAACAAACTTTGCTCCTGGTATAACAGCTCTACTTCCATTTCTAAGCAGTGATCAGAGATGCCGGGTTGGTTTTTAAGGTTATATTCGCCATTAGCCCTGCAATTTTTCACTTAATACCTACTTTCCCCCAATTCAACATTACGGCCAAAAGTTATCTGGATTTGACATAGACCAGCCAAAGAGTATACGCCAGTAAAATAGATGAAGGTAACATTTCTGTCACCAAAGTCTTGGCTTTGAAGTTCATGTGCGCGTTAAATGTAAGAGCAGCTCTCTTGTGCGCTTCCTTCTTTCCCCTCCGCTCTTCCACTTCTTTGGCAGAGGGAGTTTATTTTGTTGAAGGTTTTATTTTCTGCTGAAAATGCAGGAAATTCAGACAGCTCTCTTGGAAGCTCCCCAAAGCTAATACAAACAAGATACATACGCTTCTCTTAAAGTGACTAAAAATAAAATAAATTATTTGAAACTATTTAACTGTAGAAATTCCCCCGTAAAGAGGAAAAGGAAGTTTACATCATTATAATTGTGGATGCTGTTAAATTATGTTATCGAGGTGAAATTCCCTAGGGTGCCAGCTTGTCCGTTCCACACAAGAGAATACATCACCCTGGAGTTTATAATCGCTGCGAGGAAGAGCTAACTACTAAATGTCCAAACCCGTCATCATTTGAAGTATTCCTTAGCATCTATAAAGCTAGCTGAAAAAAAATATAATAGAAAATGACCTGAAGCTGTCGGTTCATCTAGACTTTTTGTGGATGCAGCTGATGGATCTGGAACGGTTCACCAAATTTTTCCTTCTTGTTTCTCCCTGGTAAAAAGAAGAATGGCAGGAGCCGACTGTCTGGGGTTAATTTGGCGTTCTTAGTCTTTTTGATAACACTGTTAAGTATATGGTGTGTGTATCCTTTTGTTTTCCATTGTTGACAAAATTGCCTTTAAAGTCGTAGCTGCGTCATGAAGGAAGTAGTTGTTTACAATTACAAGTTTTTATGTTTTCTGTTTGCAGATTGTATTTGGGGGGGGGGGAATCTCACTGAAAATATTATACATGAAGAATTAGAGTGAGGCATCATGGATAAGGGCTCAGAATGAAGAAAGGCCATAATTAACGTTGGCTGAGCAGCCTTTACCCTTACCTTTCCTCTATCTGTTCCTTCATCCTTATGATAGCCTTCAGCCTCGGATCTGAGGATGGGTTGTCCCCGCTGCATGGATGCAGCAACGCAGACGTAATGCAGCCCTGCCTGGTACGCGGAGTGTCGTACCCACAGAATCATAGAATCACCTTCCTCTGAGTCGTAGGAGAGGAGCACTTTTCCTGCGAGGACAAGCTGAGAGAGTTGGGGTTGTTGAGCCTGGAGAAGAGAAGGCTCCGGGGAGACCTTATTGCAGCAAGACAAGAAAGACAGGGACAGACTTTTTAGTTGGGGTTGTAGCAATAGCACAAGGGGTGATGGTTTTAAACTAAAAGAGGGAAGATTCAGACTAGATATAAGGAAGAAATTGTTTATGCTGAGTGTGGTGAGACACTGGCCCAGGTTGCCCAGAGAGGTGGTAGATGCCCCATCCCTGGAAACGTTCCAGGTCAGGTCGGACGGGGCTCTGAGCAACCTGGTCTAGTTGAAAGTGGCCTCAAGTTGGGCCAGGGGAGGTTTAGGATGGATATTAGGAAGAATTTCTTCACCGAAAGGGTTATCAAACATTGGAACAGGCTGCCCAAGGAAGTGGTGGAATCACCATCTCTGGAGGTATTTAAAAGATGGGTAGATGTGGTGCTGAGGGACATGGTTTAGTGGTGGGTTTGGCAGTGTTAGGTTGATGGTTGGACTGGATGATCTTCAAGGTCCCTTCCAACCGAAATGATTCTGTGATTCTATGTCCCTGCCTATGGCAGGGGGATTGGACTAGATGGCCTTTAAAGATCCCTTCCAACCCAAACCATTCTGTGGTTCTATGATTCTTTTGCCACGCTACCTGGCTGGGAGGGGAGAACTGGACTTGCAAAGAGAAGCAATGGATTTGAATTTTCTGCAGCACAGTTCATTCAATATCAGTCAAAGCTGGAGTACAGCGATCATCTACGTGTGTACGGATGCCGGTGTCTCCATTTAGGCATGGCAAAGCAGTGACACTTTGAGATTCTCTTCTACGTGATAACCACAATCTACACAATTTGTCTCTGTGTGCCTGAAAGAATGTCTGTGCCATTTTCTATTAGTTTGTCCCACAGCGTGCCTTAACATCAATGATTAAATAGAAAATTCAGCGATGTGCTAGAAGAATTTGGAGTTTGATGGAAAAAGAAGGTTCAATAACCTGTAAGAGTCTTCAGAGCAAATGACCTTGAGGGGACAGTCAGAGCCAGCTGGGGAGGTGGAAAGTTGGAGATGGTTTTGCCGCTTGGAATTGTGGAGTTGTGAGGAAGGAAACTATTAAAGCATCTCAAGCTAAAGCTCCTTTAGGTAGCTTCTTTCCAGCTTTTGCATGCCGTATGCGCTCCTCGCTCGGCCGGAGAGGGGCCTGCAGTGTCAGTAATTGTGAACTAAAGCCACTGAGCTTCAACATAAAGAAACTTGCGCTTTTGAAAATTCAGATGTCAAGGCATCCTATTCCTGGCAGCAAGATACCACTCGCTAAAAGCCGTTCGTTGTCACAAGCAAGAAGTTCAGAGTTCTGTTTGGACATGTTTGGGGTTTTTTTTGTCAGCCTGCGTTTCCGTCGCGTATTTGTTTTGCTATTATACATGACATTTCCACTTTTTTTCGTCAGGTTTCTTTGGATTAAGACTTCACTACAATGCGCCTTTCCTGGTTTTTGGAGTGTGTATGGGGGGGTTTACCCTATTTACATTGTGCGGTTACCATCCCTGCTCGGGTTTTGTTTTTTTAGGCAGATAAGCTTCTTCCTGCTCAGATTGTGCTAACTCAATAACTGACTTTTTGATAGCATTCACCGTCGTGCCGTTTCAACAGGCAGAAACTTCTAGCAGTGATTTTAGCTGAAAGTATCACTTGGCTGGAAAATGGCTGCAATACTAATGAAGGGGGAGAAGTGGGGCTTTTTTAATAGGTAGTAGTGTCCTGGATATATCCACGTATTGTTGTATACTGCACAGCCTCATTCACGTAGATCCCACCCCGGAGGAAAAGGCGCGCTGGTAGATCTCTGATTTTTAAAAAAGTTGCAAAGTAGACTCGGTTCAGCTTGCAGTTATTTGCCGCTTGGGATTGCGGATTACTATACATCCAGGTAAAAAAGGGATTTAAAAAAATGTTGCATTTAAATGAATTCTAGCTCACAATAAATAAATATATAATCATATTATAATATATCGTGTAGACATGACATGAGAGTTAAGTTTGTGCGCTCGTGCTTTTTAGAATCATAGAGTAGAATCCCAGAATGGTTTGGGTTGGAAGGGACCTTTAAAGGCCACCTAGTCCAACCCCCCTGCCCTGGGCAGGGACACCTCCCCCCAGCCCAGGTTGCTCCAAGCCCCGTCCAACCTGGCCTTGGACACCTCCAGGGATGGGGCAGCCACAGCTTCTCTGGGCAACCTGGGCCAGTGCCTCACCACCCTCAGAGTAAAGAGTTTCTTCCTAATATCTCATCTGAATCTCCCCCTCTTTCAGTTTAAAACTGTTCCCCCTCGTCCCATTGCTCCCCTCCCTGATCAAGAGTCCTTTCCCAGCTTTCTTATAAGCCCCCTTTAGGTACCGAATGACTAAATTTTTAGCCTAAAGAAAACTAATTATTTCATTTCTCACCCTGAAATCAAAACTTCAATATTTCTATGAATTCTGCTGTACCGTCGCTGCTGGTAACTGGTGGTTGGCGACTGAAGGGCTAACCCGGCTCGGGTTGTATGGCCGCGATGGGATGCTGCAGCTGAGTGTCCATCAGGTCTTTGCCATTTTTCTGGGTAAATGGTCAATAATGCAGATTATCATCAAGAAAATCTATCACCACCCAGCTCGCATCCCTGCTGTGAAATACCCGGGGTACCACCCAGAACCGCTTATAGCCTGTACCCAGGACCAAGGGTCGGAAGATGAGCTGCGCTCAAGCCAGGGGTTTCTCTGCGGGGACAGGAGCACTGGAATCAGCTCTGCGGTGAGGACACGTCTTGTGCAGCAGCCGAAGGGGCTGCTGAGATCGCCGGCTGCAATCGCAGAGCAAGTGGCTTCGGTGAGACTACCGGAGATCTTAAAAAAAAAAAAAAAAAAAGCATTCCTTTCTCTGAAACTTAATACAAAGCTTATTGCGTCGTGAAAGCCAGCCTCATGTGCAGCCCTGCATAGAAATGTCTCTGCATAACGTCACAAGTGACTGGAATTCTGGTTTTGAAATGACTTATTTTCTGTATAAACTAGCAGAGGAGGAAAGAAAACAGAAAGCAGAATAATTTTGTCTCGATTTTTATTAGACAGTATAAGCCGCGAGGGATGGTTAAGCGAAGTTAACCTGAATGACACATGGACATGCCTCCCTTTTTCTCCTAAGAATTATTAACATCTAGGGGCTGGAGATTTGCGTTCATTCCTCATAGAACTTTTTTAACCAGTTCTCTATTATTATAAAAAATGAAATTAATGGAATGTCAAATTAAATTAAAAGCATGAGCGCTCAGAATGTTCCGGTGTAGGAAACAGAAGACAGGTACCATGAATTAAGCAGGTTTTTGGTGATGCTGAGATTTTGCATCCTCCACCGACAGCAATTCAAGTGCTTTTATCTTGTGATGGGTAAATGCACTTGTAAGGAAGTGAACTGTGAGCGTGTGTCTGGGGTTCGGCATTTCGGCTACTTGACTTTGCTGATATTTTATAAGCCATACGCTTTTGAATTGGTTTTACACGTCGGTGTCTTTCCAGCAGTAAGTATTGAATTCTTTGAAGGTCTTCGCCCAGGAGGGTGTCATGCTAATTTTTAATTACATTGCAGTAAGGAAAGCAACAGTATTCCAGGAAGGTCAGAGCTGAGAACATCCAGCTCTGCCGCAGTTTGCCTTGGCTTTGCACGTTTGTCCGTTCCTTGTTAGTGTTTCTCCATCTCAAGATATCTTTTTCCAGATGATGTTCTCATTCCTGCGTTCGTCGTGATTTCTGTGATCCTGTGTTTTTCCTCTGCATCCTCTCAGCTTGTTTCCATTCTCTTTTCTCTTGTTTGTTCCTTTTTTCTTTCTTTTTTCTTTTAATAAAGGGGACCCACGCTACCCAGAACTGTACCTGGATCTCTTGTAGCTATCGCTGCCTGGTTTGTTCCTTGCGCAAGTAGAACATGACCAAGCATCTGGCTTTTTGCCTTAAAAATGAAAATCTTCGCAAAAAAAAACCACAAACCCTACAGCATTTAATTCCTATCCTGAAAAGGAACCACAAGGTGGTTACCAAGGATTACCTGTGCTAACGTTGGTGCCGTGCCTGTATTGGTATCCCTTTTGTAGGCATGATTTTGGTCTCAAAAAGTTGGTATCGATCCTTTAGCTTCCACGTTTCACAGAATCACAGAATAGTCAGGGTTGGAAGGGACCTCTGGAGATCATCTAGTCCAACCCCCCCGCCAGAGCAGGGTCACCTACAGCAGGTTGCACAGGACAGCGTCCAGGCGGGTTTTGAATGTCTCCAGAGTGGGAGACTCCACAACCTCTCTGGGCAGCCTGTTCCAGTGCTCTGCCACCCTCAAAGTAAAGAAGTTCCTCCTCATGTTAAGATGGAACTTCCTATGTTCAAGCTTGTGCCCATTACCCCTCGTCCTATCAATGGGCACCACTGAAAAAAGACTGCTCCCATCCCCCTGGCATCCTCCCTTCAAGTATTTGAAAGCATTAACAAGATCCCCCCTCAATCTTCTTTTCTCCAGACTAAAGAGACCCAAATCCCTCAGCCTCCCCTCATATGAAAGATGTTCCAATCCCCTAATCATCTTTGTAGCCCTTTGCTGGACCCTCTCCAGCAGATCCCTGTCCTTCTTGAACTGGGGAGCCCAGAACTGGACGCAGTATTCCACATGCGGCCTCACCAGGGCAGAGTAGAGGGGGAGGATGACCTCCCTCAACCTGCTGGCCACACTCCTTTTTTTAATGATGCATATAATTATTTCTGTGGGCATAAACAAAAAAAAGAGGAGAGGGAGAATTGATACTAACCAGTGTCGACAGAGTCAACTGAGCCCCGTTTTGTGAAGGAATACTGTAATAATTTTAAATTATTGAATTTGTCATATATAAACAATAAGAAAGCGCCGTTACTTTTAACTACTCATTTAAATGCACCGTTTAATAGATTGAAACTCGTCTACCTGTCTCTCAGGATCAATATCTGGCTTTTCTTTTCATATAACCGCCAATTCAGGCCAAAAACATATTCTTACAGGGTTGCTGCGGGTGACGTCTTGGCTGTACGCGTTCTGCTTTTCAGCTGGTCTGAAAGTTAATACTCAGGGTGATAAACTACTTCTCTAACTGCGAAATGTTTTTGTAACCTTATTTGTATCTGTCGTGACGCCACGTCTAGATGCAGAGGGGCCGTAGCTTGATACTGGCGATACAGAGCAACAAAAGCGCACAGCATTTTATCAGCTCTTACAGCATTTCTCCATTGTCTCATCCAAATGCCGTCCTTGGCTTTCTGCTTGTTTTTTCCTGTTTTGAAAACTTTTAAGCCTTTACAAATGCTTTAATCGCTAATTATAGGAGTGTTACAGCTCTCCAGATAACGTATATGCAATACTGGGATTCAGTCCCACTTCTCTGTCTTTTGTAGAGCTGATTTTCCTTATGATTTTTTTTTTAATGTAGTCAATTATGGGTAAAAATCTTTGCTGTAGCTCCTGAATTTCTTCATTTGGGTCCCAAATTTTTCAGCTGGAACACAGTAGCTGGAAAACAGATGGTTGGTTCTGTCCATCAGCTTCTATAAACTTTAAATAGAATTACTGAGCAGTAACTTTTAATTGTTTGAAGCTGACCAATAGCAGAGTCTGCCTTTTCTTGAAATAACACGTTTGGAGATGATTAGCAACGCTTTCTGTTTCAACTAGATGTATGCCCGGCTTTTAAGGTGAACAGATTTTATTAAAAAACGTGTCGTTTTTGCAAAGCAATGTTGTGCCTTGTTACCTTTCTGCTAACTGAAGAGATCGCTCACTTGATCCTGAATCGTAACGCTTCTGCCAAAGTAACGTATTCTGTATTTTAGGATAGTGTCTCGGCCACTAGGTCATCCCGCTGCATTGGGGAGAAAATTACGCCAATGCTCAGAGCTTTTTAAAAGCCACTATAATATACCATATTGCAAATTAAATCCAAGTTGATGGGCACGTACCACTCCACAGACCAGTTAGCCAGGTCTGAATTTTTCTTCGGATTCCAGCTGAAGCATTTTTTTCAGGTTTTTGTCTAGTATTTTGCATTATATACATTTCACAGCATCTGACTGGGCTATTATTTCATAGCACGCTAAGTAGGAAACTACAGACGAAGGAACCACCTGTGTTTTGAACATAAGGATTGCTTCTGTCATAGAAGAATGCGATCCCATTGACGGACTAAGTAGCTGCGGTGATCAGCTTTGTAAGGGTTTGTGCCAACATTGTTAGCTACACTCCAATGGTAATTCAGGTGGCTGAGGCAAAGCTATTAAAAAAGAGGAGGAAATCCTCATGTTTGGAAAAAATCCGTAACTCACGGTCAGTCAGACGTCATTGCTAAAGAAGGAAATTTTGTTGGAGCGCGTGCACCAAATGTTGTTCCTCAAACAAGAATTTCAAAATGCTTTCATCACTTCAATCTCCTTTGTACATAGAATCATAGAATGGTTTGGGATGGAAGGGACCTTAAAGATCGTCTAGTTCCAACGCCCTGCCATGAGCAGGGATGCCTTCCACTAGACCAGGTTGCTCAAAGCCCCATCCAACCTGGCCTCAAACATGCAGAAGACAAGGGGTGTGGATAACCAAATCAGAGTTTCGGCAGCAGTATGAGGACCGGCACTACCTTCTCCACGGTCCTCAGCACTGTGGAAGAGACGGAGGAGCAGGTCTATATGAGTCTAACCAGGGTAATGACAGGTTCCTGTATTCTCTTCTGCCTCAGTCAAAGCATGCCATAGGATGGTTTGAGTTGGAAGGGACATTAAAGATCATCTCATTCCAACCCCCCTGCCCTGGGCAGGGACACCTCCCACCAGCCCAGGTGGCTCCAAGCCCCGTCCAACCTGGCCTTGAACACCTACAGGGATGGGGAAAAAAGAGAAAAAGAAGATTGAGGGGGGATCTTGTTAATGCTTTCAAATACTTGAAGGGAGGATGCCAGGGGGATGGGAGCAGTCTTTTTTCAGTGGTGCCCATTGATAGGACGAGGGGTAATGGGCACAAACTTGAACATAGGAAGTTCCATCTTAACATGAGGAGGAACTTCTTTACTTTGAGGGTAGTGGAGCACTGGCACAGGCTGCCCAGAGAGGTTGTGGAGTCTCCCACTCTGGAGACATTCCAAACCCGCCTGGAAACTGTCCTGTGCAACCTGTTGTAGGTGACCCTGCTCTGGCGGGGGGGTTGGACTAGATGATCTCCAGAGGTCCCTTCCAACCCTGACTATTCTGTGATTCTGTGGGGCAGCCACAGCTTCTCTGGGCAACCTGGGCCAGTGCCTCACCACCCTCACAGGAAAGAATTTCTTCTATCTGACAAGTGACTCTTCCTACCTTAGAAAATAACTCAACTATATAGAGATTGACTGACAATCCAACAAAATACTGCTGCAAGTTCAGCCTCGTTATGAAGTATTTAAGTGCCTTATGATAACTCAGAAAATGACTGCTTTGTGGGCAGTCGGCAAAAGGAAATGCCGGTGGTTTCAGCGTTCGTACTAAGCAGAAAAACTCAAGCCGGTTTGGTATGATTCACGTTCTTGCCAGTCCTGTAAAGTCTCACAGACCAACGTTTGATGTGGTGGAGAGACCTAATGATATGAACAAAGAAGATTTGCCTTTTTTCCCCGCCCCCTATCCCAAGGGAGGACAGACAGCTCTCCGGTCTGAACAACTGTATCGAGCATATCCTGACGTGCGGCCCGAGGAGAGAAATCGGGATGGCCAGCAGGGGTTGTCATGCCACCTTGTTCAGCTGAGAAAGTTTGAGTTTCAAAACCATCAGGAACGGTTTGTCGAAGGCATTGACAAGATGAAAAG
The DNA here is from genome assembly GCA_013398815.1 of Ibidorhyncha struthersii. NCBI lineage: Eukaryota > Metazoa > Chordata > Aves > Charadriiformes > Charadriidae > Ibidorhyncha > Ibidorhyncha struthersii. The sequence continues at coordinate 231,419 of VZSZ01006627.1, forward strand.
CTCTTCAAGTTTATCTTGAGCATTAAGACTTAGTGCACTACAAAAGGAGATTTCTTTTTTCATTTATTTACAAGTATTCTTCGATGCCAAAAACAAACCCAAGAAAAAAAGGCCAGGGACATATTCTGGAGAACGGCGGCAGATAGTCAAGGTGCAATGGGTTCTGATCCCAGTCGGTTTTCCTTCTCCTGTCTTTGCTTTTCTCTTTCACCAGCCACTTTTTTTTTTTCCTGATTTTTTTTTTTTTTCCTCTCTTCTTCTCCCTATCCCTTCTCCCCAAGCAGCGGCTCAACAAAAAATGCATTCAATTAAATGTATGCTGAAGTGCTTTTACGTAGCGTAGGAAGGGTTGAAAAGACTTAAGTTCACTTAACCCTTAGTGAATTTGGCTGATTACCAATAAGTGAACGCTTTTTCGCGTGAGAAGATGGCTCCTGTTGAGAGAGTCAAGCTATGGGGCTGAATACTAGAGTGCAGTGCATTTCGGTTAAATTTTCGGTTATTACAGCAGAAAACAGATCTCTTTCCAGATTCAGGCGTGCCAGGTTTGCTCACCGTTGAGACGTTAACCAGCTAATAGCTCCATTAGTAATAATTACCTGTGCTCTGTCTTTATTACCTAATATATTTTACAATGGAAAAGGGCACACTAATTTTTATTCCTTTCTTAAAGGCGCAAGATCTGAATGTGATCGAGGAAGTGATCCGAATGATGTTGGAGATCATCAACTCCTGCCTGACAAATTCCCTTCATCACAACCCAAATTTGGTCTACGCGCTGCTTTACAAGCGGGATCTCTTTGAGCAGTTTCGAACTCACCCTTCCTTCCAGGACATAATGCAAAATATAGATCTGGTAAGTGATCCGTTATTTACAGGATGCTTACACGTCGTTATGTGATCTCTTTAGCCTTTCGAGAGGTGGAAAATATTCATCATCTCTATCAGTTTCTTTTAGAAAATATTAAAATGTTCACTTTTTCTCCCCTATTTTCTGGGCCTCTCTGGGCAACATCTTTAACTCGGCAGAGCCGGGGGGATTTGGGATGCACCTGGTAAGGAATTCCCAACCTGTGACACATCTTTCACTCCCCTAAGGAAGGACGGCGTCAACTTCTCTTAACTGCCCCTTGTTAGAAACCTGTCTTTTGGGAGAGAAAAAGCAGATTTTCATCACCAACCCATCCTTTTCTTTTTTCTTACTCCCATCACCAGCCTACTAATGATTCCAGGGAATTTTTTTTAAAATAGATAAGGGCAGGCTTATTTTAAGCTGCCTCATTCCCTGGGCTGTATCTGTGTGTTGCTTTAACCTGCAAAGTGTCTCTCCACAGCAATCCCTTGGGGTAAGTAGACATTTAGAAGAAAACAAAAGGCAATAGCAATGGATCAGAAGTTGTTACCAGTGTGACTCTCCATCGAGTATGGAAAACAGTCGGTTGCTAATTAATTACTGCTTCATCTAATAGTGACTTTTGTGTTCATATTGAGAACCTGAGTAAGGATTCCTGCTAGAAAATAGCAGATTTTAAGTGCAAGAAATTTTTGTCTGTCCTTTAGTTGGTATTTGCAAAGCTGAGCAATTCTTGCAGTCGCGCTGTGACCACTGGGTGGGAAATACTGGAACGGGAGGCTGAACCGGGTGCTAAATTTCTTGCTACAGTGAATAACACATTTACTTAGTGTGAATCAAGAATTTACTGAGGTTCTGTTTTGATCTGCTTTTATTTTAAAATATTACAGAAGATTGACAGATTTCTGATGATCCGTAAAGGAAAGTCATGTAAAATGTTGAACTGAAATCCTGCTCTGTACCTATCCCTTCCTCTTCTGGTCTCACTTCATATTTTCTGGTCTTGCAAGAGCTTGGAGAGCAGAGGATTCGGAGCTCAAAACTCTCCAAACTTTTGGCAGCTGCAGACTACAGCCAGCAAGATATTGCCTGGATGATTAGGACAAGATGTCTTCAAGTTATGTAAAGAGAGGATATGGTGCGGTGAAGAAGATAACAGTCGTCTTCATTCCTGACTGAGATAGGGACCTTCTCTGGTTACTTGTCCAGATCCAGGAAAACTAGTGGTGGCCAGATCCTGCTGCATGACAGCCCCGTGCCTCCCACAGATGGCAGCTTGTCCTTTCCTTTGTAACACTTAAATGTAGGTTTTCCTCAACAATTTAAACAATTCCTCCCCGAAAACTATTTAATATTAGGTTACAGCATAATGCCAGTGACATTCAGAAACTATTTAAAGCTTTCCAAGGGAGCATGTTGAATTTTTAAATAGCTCCTTTGTTAGAGAAGTGAGGATGTCAAAAAAAGATTTTATTTTTTTTATTTTTTTTTTTAAATGTACCTGTCACCAGCTGGCAAGTGGTGAGAGCTGTCAGGCTTGCAGATCTGAATAAAAGATTAGATTCAACTGACTCCTCTTCTACCCTGTCACGTCTTCCACTTCGTACGCTGTATCAGCAGCGTTGCCATCCTGTACAGAACCGGTCTTTGTCTTGTGTGCTACTGCCAAAATGTTTTAACTGGTCTTCCTATCCCATAAAAAAGTGGCAAATCTTATTAGTTTTACTCTGCGCACGGGGGGAGCTTGTCTGGGACCATGTGGGCAGTATCTGAGAAGAACTAAAATGTGTTTCTGCCTCCCAAACTTTGCTTGGGCTTTTCTCTGCGGTGATGGAGGTGGGAGCTCCATCCTTACGAACGCGCGGGACGTTGTGAACGTCTGAAATGTAGGTGTGCTCCAAAAGAGGTCAAAAATTGGTGGGGGGGGAGTATCTAAGGATTTGGCTCAACAAATTCCTAAACTGTACGTTGTTGGAAGCTGAGAGGATGTATTCACAGGGAGGATCTCCCTAGTCTTGACCTGCTCTTATATTCTACTTTAAGCATCCATCCCAGCGTGCTGTTAGACGGAGAATAGTGAGCTGGCCGGGCTTTTCGTGTGGCCAAGGCTGCTTATTCGGAGGAGGATGGATCTGCCAGCTTCCCATGTATCGGAGAATTCTGTTGGGTTTCAGGCTGCTGTGCGCAACGTAATTTGGTGGCCCAAAGCGTGTAGACTGTAGGTGTAAACGGTAAATGTTGCAGCTTTTGGCAGTGGAAGGGTGACAAAGAGAAGTTACCTTTCTGAAGCCCCCAGAGCATGTCTGCAGGGGCTGTGCTACATCCCGACTCCCTCCACTGGTACTTTTTTTGGTCATTACGCAGCAAAGTACGTTTGGATGATCTCCACCCACGCTACGGTGGAAGCATGAGTGTAATTTCCATCGTCAGATGCCACTAGAGGTCCAGATGAGCAGAAGGTGCGTGTGATGCTCTGGGTCACTCTTGACATCCCTCTGTGCTTCAACAAAGTCCTCCTTGCATTGAGTGTAAGATTCTCTGATCCTAAACTGTAGTCCAGATTTGTGTTTCCTACAGAAATACTAACAGACAGCAGGATAATGTTCTATATTGAATAAAGTCTGATAAAAATACAGAATATGTGCAGTCTGTAAATTTTTTTGGACACCAGAACAGTTGCCAGGTTGACTTGTCAAGAATGTCTAAAATAAATAGGACATATCTTGACTTTAATGCTTATTGGGTTTACTCTGCTGCACATAATGTTCTCATAAACCCAGTAGGAAGCACGGAATAAGTGAAAATGCTAAAAAGTGGATGCAAAATTAGTTGGAAAACGTACTGAGAAAGGTGGTAACGAGTGGTTGACGGTGCAAACGGAAAGAGGCATCTGCTGCAGTCCCGTGTCGGTACGCCAAGGGAGAATAGCCCAGAGGTGTCCTCTAAGCCTGCTCATGCTAGCGATGTCTTAGCTGGATTCCTCCGGGTTTAGGCACCATGGGAGAAATTCGAGGGAGAAACAAGAGCTGTAGAAAATGAGACCTCTGAGGCCAAACAGAACGGGTGCTGATTAGCTAAAGGAAGGCTAAAGGTGATGTGATATTTTTCAAAGAAAACGCTGCTGTGAAGGGAAAGGGAATAACCTGTTTTACATACTTGTGGATTCACAGGTCATAAGGAAAGACTTTCTGATGTTAATAATAACAACGAAGCACTGTGGTAGGTTTCCAGTGACTTATTGGAGACCTCTGGATAGCAGACGTTTGGCAGGGTGACGCTGGGGCAGGAGACGGAGCAGAACGCGGCCGTTGGAATACGGGGATGGCTCTGCAGCTCCACCAGCTGCTCAGAGCAGAGTGGCGGTTGTCCAGGTCAACCGCGGTACCGACTTGGTCACACTAACCGTGGACTTTGGCTCAGGATCTCAACCATTCAGGTTACGCTGGAGATAACACCTAACCTCTGCGTGCTTCATCGCTGAGGCAAAAAAACAGCTAAATGTGTAAGGGTCATCAGCGTATAGAACGTTTTTGTGGAAAACTACTTATTTTCCTCTGGGTTTTTATAAATAAGCTAAAAATCACCGCTGCCAGCTGATTGGGAACATATGGAAAGAGTTAATGCTATACAGCAGAAACTGAAATCAAAATACCTTCTGTTTCCTATTAATTTACTTTTCATTTTAGAAAGTCATCTTAATAGGATATTGTGCATCTCGTTTAGCTAAATGGGATATTCTTCCTCTGGATGGTGAACAAAGAGGAATGCTATGGTTCCTGCTCTGGGCTCCTGCAGGAATGTTTCAGCCGTGAACTATCTATATGCCTCCGTTTCCGAGGTGGTCTCCGATTTGGTCAGCGACCTCGGATGGGCCGGGAATTTGGTAGAGACTCTTCCTTAGTAATTCCTCAAGATGAGTCTGGTTCGTGGCCGTCGTGAGAACTCCCTGGCTGTCATTACCGTCAGATCTCCTCTGAGCCAGTGATAGATAGCGTGTGGTTGAACAGGCTTAACTAGGAGCTGCTAGAATTTTGTTTGCAAAATAGTCTGATAGAAATCAGGAGGTCGGGAGCAATGGTTTAGTGATGCAAAGGATCCGATTGATGCGATTTCCTACTAGGAATTTAATTCTCCGAGGAGATTTCCCTGCTGGATTTTGAAAATCGTTCGGGTTGGTTTGGCTCTGGCACAGCAACTCCTATTTCAAGACCTGCAGTGGACATGAGAACGGATCTTTTGTGGTTTTCCTTAAAATGCCCCTAGAAAAACCTTGATCCTTCTACTTACTAGAGCCTGGCTAAATAGTTTAAGTAATTTTTTCATTTCTTTTTTCTTCTGTTTTTTTTCCCCACTCCTACCCGCTTTCTTTGCTGGGAGTGGGGAGATGAGAAGAGCGGAGTATCTTGAATAGTTCACGTGTCTTTGAACACGCTCCTAGCTTCAAGGTGAATCTGAAAAACTGCAGTACTTCAAGTTTGCCGATAAACCTTTTGTGTTTCTCCCGCTGTTGAATCCCCTGAAGCTGTTTGGTCCCTTCTTAAATCAGCCGAGGTTGGCTTTGCCTCACTTTTGCTCCAGGACGGAGGGTACGACGATCAGCTACTGAACATAGCTGTGATTTATGTTTTTCTAAGGAAACTACTTAGCTGAAGTGCTAATCCTGTGGTACTTTACGACAAGAGGTTTGTTTTCTCCTTTTCTTCTCCTTTCAGTGTGGTCGTCGATAACAGCATCTTACTCTACCGGTGGTGAACACGGCTGGAAATGTAAAATAGCCAATGTCATACTGTGCGTCTTTCTTTTTTTCATCGCTTTCCGAAGGGAAACAAACAAACAAACAAACAAAAAAAAAGACAAAAAAAGGAATAAGAACTGTTTCATATGGTGCCAAGTTACTTTTCCCCACACACACACTTTTGCAGAGTTAACCTTGATAGTTTGCGGGCAGAGGAGGCAGCATCGAATGGTGCGGTTATTTTTAGCTGGAGGAGAAAGCGAGGAGCTGGAGTGTTAGTTAGGCAGCGGCACTGCCTGGGCATGGGCTTGGGGCATCGCAGCACTTCTGCCTCTGCTGAAAGGATCCCAAGTGGAGAAAACATCTTGTCCTTGATAGCTCTGCCGCTTGGTGCATGCTGTAGTAAATAGAAATACTTCTTTGCTTCAGCCTTTCAGCCCCGCTGAAAACAATAGAACTGTGAAATAACAGACACTGTAGTTATTCCCTCATAATCTTAAAAAAAAAACCCTCCAAAAACTAAAATGTCGCTTTTAAATCATTCTGGCTTTCTCGTAGTGCTTTTAATCTCTGGAAATAATTTGTAAATTTATTGTTTGGAAAACAAAAGGACTAAAGATGAGTCTCTCGGGGAAAATTGACCTCTTAAATGGAAAAGCTTTATGAAAACCGATTTTGGAAATCACTACAGACAACCGTTTTCATTTAAAGATCTTGAGTCCGTTAATGGTATATTAATACAAAGCCTGGAAATCCATGAGCCGATGGTGACCAAGCCCCGTCGCTGTACCACGCGTCTGGGTAGTTGCACAACCAGAATTCAGCTCTCTGCGCAGGGCAAGGCGCTGTAGATACACCCTTCTAGCTGGACGCCGATAAGATATTCCTGCTGAGGGATAGTCTAATCCAGGATTAGATGTGCCTTTTAATCTCTGTTAATATGGAAGCCAGATTGGAGAGAGAGCTTTTTAAAACGGGTTACGTTCCCCGCGTGGAGAGGATGCAAGGATAGCAGTCTTTTTTCAGTGGTGCCCATTGATAGGACGAGGGGTAATGGGCACAAGCTTGAACATAGGAAGTTCCATCTTAACATGAGGAGGAACTTCTTTACTTTGAGGGTGGTGGAGCACTGGAACAGGCTGCCCAGAGAGGTTGTGGAGTCTCCCACTCTGGAGACATTCAAAACCCGCCTGGACGCTGTCCTGTGCAACCTGTTGTAGGTGACCCTGCTCTGGCGGGGGGTTGGACTGGATGATCTCCAGAGGTCCCTTCCAACCCTGACCATTCTGTGATTCTGTGATACGCTGGGTACGAGTAATTCCAAGCGACTCATTAAGTTTCTTGTTATTCTCCTCCTTAAGCAGTCTTTGCAGTTATTTTCTGTTTTCTTAGACCAGTTGCCCAAATAATTAACGAGGACAAATCGTTTTCAGAATATCAACAAGTGGATGCCGTCTCTCAGCGTAGTTCGTTTGCCCTGAGATCTGCTTTTCTCTGTACGTTACAGTGATATGCTCAGCACTTGAACCAAGTGGAAGAGGAGTCGAAATCCATTCATTTTCACCATTATTTTAAACGCGGCTCTGCTACTTAGGTGTGGAAGATTAAAGCTCTTTCAAAGGAAAAGGTCGCTCTTCCTTTAATATGATGTTAAGCTTTTATATTTGGGCAGAGTACTAGGGAAAGGGTTAGACCTTCTGCTACAGACGAGATGGGAGTTTGGGCAGTAGGGATGTAATGCTGGGTGCTTTTGGGTTTTATTACTCATCTAATGGTAATAAGGAAACGCCTCTTTTAGGATCTACTCTGTATAACTCATCTCTTTTTTTTTCTTTTCTCCCCCCCCCTTTTATTTTGTTCTTTCTTATTTCATAGGAATACTCCCTCAGTATCTCATCGGGGCACTGTACTATCAGGGTTAGGCAGAGAATTACTCCGATTCTATATTGTCTGAAGTAGTAAGGCAAACAACGCTTAAAGAGAAGTAGTATTATTAAAGTAGGTATTTTTCATTTCAGTCGTCAACTGCATACCAAAAATAGCCATTCAAAGTGCTGTGAAATGCTGACATAGCCTGAAAATATTGGAAGCCTATCTCGCTTTTGTTCTTTGTGAAATACAACTCAACCAAGATTAGTACCTTCACCACAAAAAAAAACAGAAAAGTCTTTTAAAAACACGTGAAGATTGGAGGCTTTGACTTTCCAAAATAGGAAACGCCAGAATTCAGGTGGTATCTGTGAGCTTCATTCAGTTTTTTTATGCCTATGCATCACGATAGCATTTTATCCTTTTGATTAAAAGCTGAATATTAAATTTGTGCTTTTGTTGTGGTTTAGCAGAACTTGAGCTAACAAGGCAGTGCCAGTGGGATGGATTCTCTGCGTGAGCCTGCCCTGAGCGAGGATAGGTTTCACCAGCGATTACTGACAACAGAGGAGTGTTGAAATGAAGGAAGATGGCTTGCTTTTTTTTTTTCTTTCTTTCTTTCCTTTTTCTTTCGAAGTTTGCGGGCAGCTTTCTCGTTCCTCTATGAGCTGTGTATCCTCTACCAGCCATTTGTCCCAGACTCTCTGCCAAAACCATGTCAGCCTCACTGCGAGGTCCTCACGCTCTTTGCGCAAGCTGTTTTTTGCCATTTTCCTCTGTAATTTCTGGTTCCTCCCTCCAGCTCCTTTACTTATGAACTCAGCACATCTTCCTACTCCTGGTTGGCTTTTGTTTTTTTTCCAAGGATCAGACATCACAGCACTACAGTGGGTCCTTATCTGTAAGAACGTAAAACCTACCTGGAACATCTGCCAGAGGCAGTGAAATTCTCCCTGCTATTCAAGTATGGAGATAACCGTAAGGACAGTACAGAAAGGTTAAACCTGAATGTGCTCTTGACTGATTTCCACCATTTCTGTTATTTAAAGCAAAGCAGAACCGAAAAAAAAAAAACAACAACCCCAAAAAGCAACTTCCAGCAATTGTCATCTGTCTCTGTCTCGCTCGGTGCTTCAGGTTCTGGAGAAAATTGCTTTGCGATCCAACAAATCTACCTGCTCCGAACAAGAGTTAGGGTTTCGGGGATCACAAGAGAGGAACAACAAATTTGAATCTCACAGTAATCAAGCCATCAGCTGTCTTTGTTTTATTAACAGCAGCTGAGCTGGGAGGCGTAATTAGGGTAATGGTTTCTGGCTCCAGCTGTGTCTCACTACAGAACAAAGAGAGCTCAGCAGAGATTTTGTAGTATAAAACACTTTCCGCCCCCCCCCCACTTGGGAGAATTAACAAAGATGACTCGATGTGCTGGAGGTTGGGATTCAGATACGAGTGGACGTTAGTACTTTTCAGAGGAGAGCGTTTCCGAAGCCTACAAGATGTCGGGGAACCTACCGGCAGCGTGTGCAGTGAGGGAAAGCTGTGGGTGGCTCCAGCCAAGGGGTGGTTGGGTGCTCACGTATGCATGGGCACTACCAAGTGGCTCGGACCATCTTGTGGTACTTTCAAAGGACTCTAAGTAGGTGTTGAAATATTTCCCCGGACCCTTTTTGCGTTGCTTTGAGTTTCGGATCCCCTGCGTGACTGATGAGTTGCTCTGGGGTAAAGGATGGGGTTTGCAAAGTGGGCTCTTTTTTGGATGAAAGGAGCTGTAGAAATGGAGGTTTTCTGATGTCCCACATGGAGAACTGCCGGTGGGATGTCTGCTTCTGCTGTGACCTACTGAGCTTGGAGAGGGATAAAAGTTAAAGCCTGACCTAACTGTGTTCTAGCTAACAAGGACCAGCTGGGTCACAGAAAAGGGGGTGGGGAGGGAAATATGGTGAGAATCAGCTTGGCCTCACCAGGGAGATGTGTGGAAGATGAGAATGTTGAGAAGGAACGTACAGGTCCTTGGGCCTGGAATCTGCGATGGGGAAGGTACATGAGGCGCTTCGGGTGGTTAATTTGGGGAGAAGAAGAACTTGGTGGGCTTTCCCCCCATCCTCCCTCCAATTGCTGTGGCTTTGAATGCTACAAAACCCTCAGGAAGTCAGGTAGACTCTTGTAGTTGTCTTGAGATATTCAATAGTTGTCTTAAAGCCTTCTGTCCAGGAGTCATTGAAACCCTAAGGATTTTACTTTAATGCTTGAAAATGAAGGTAAATTTCTATCCCAAGCTATACAAAGTAGAGTGGAAGTCCTCGAAAATCCTGATGTGAAGTCCTGACAGAGAGAAATACAAACATATGTCAGTGCACAGTACTTGAAAACGTGAATTTATTAATTCAGCGGTGTGTGTTAAACTGTAAAATCATCTATAATACTGATAATTGTGCTAATTTGACATTAACAAAGTCTCCCCGGCTGCGACACAAGCAATAACGTGATTATTCTTTAAGAAGTACAGATGCATTCATCCAAAGAAAGGAGATGACCGCTCCGTGTGTAAACTGATACAAAGATCTCTTCTTTTCTAGTTATTTATGTGCTCTGATTTTTCATTCCAGGTGATCAGCTTCTTCAGCTCCCGATTAGAGCAAGCTGGAGCTGAGCTGTCAGTAGAGCGAGTTCTGGAAATCATCAAGCAAGGAGCTGTTGCTTTGCCCAAAGACAGACTAAGAGTAAGTGCTCAAAACCTTGTCAATTAAAGTGTACTGTTCCAATCAATTACATACATACCCTTTATATCCGTAACGTCAAAACATCATTTCTCCTCTCGATAGCGACTGATAAGGGATTGCGTTGCGGATTGCCCTATGTGTATGTTTTAATTGTAATTCCTAATTTGTGCTAAATGGTTGGGGGAGTTTTCTTGGTTAGTTGTTAAATGGAAACGTGTGGAGGAAATAGAATTTGCTGAGGCTAAGGTTTTCTTCATCATATCTCGAAGATGCGTCTCACCTCTCCATCTGTTGTTTAGTTAAGCTATAACCAAACTTTGATAATTCGTTTTTTTTTTTGTTAACTACTACTAGTGTTCTGCACCTCCATCTGGGTCTGTATAAAATGCTACAAAGATAAATTTCTGGGGCTTTAGTTAAGAATTAACCAACCTTCTGAAAATCAATTCAAGACCTGTAAGTCTGGTCAACATGAGCGTGAGCTTTCGGTATAATCCTGAGCCGACCCCTCCGTTCTCTTTTGAGAATCTCCCAAATCTCATGAGGGATTTACCAACTTGACAGGTTTTGTGAGGCTAAAATCCATTAATGGCTGTGTGATGTTTAAATACTGCAGTGATGAAATCTGTGTAAGTAGGTAAGTAAATAAATGGGAGTTATGGGTGTTTTTTAAACACGCGATTAATTTTGTTTCTCCCATTATGCCAAGTGTATTTTAAATACTGTCTGCTTTCTGCAGAACCACTGTTGTTCCTGTTCCATGATAAGAGAGCGGGACCGGCATTTCTTTCGTGGTAACTTTGGGAAAATATCATCTGATAAGGCACACTGAGTACACACAGCCATTGGCGACGGCTGGTAATTTATTTATACCCTGGTAATTTTAAAACACCCAGTGGGAATTGTCTAGCTGGCTGCGTATACTAATGTCTTTCCTGCAGTTCCCTGTGTCCCTGAGATGGCACATATTTAGTCACTCAGGCTGAATTACTTCGGGAGAGGTGCGAGTCCTGAGCCACGGTACAGGAATAGCCTAAGTAACACCGGAGGAGTTGCTGGATCCAAATCCAACCCTTCGGGTTGTGTCCTTGCTGTGCTGTGATGCTGCGAATACAGAGAAACAACGGACCTTTTGCTTTTTCTCTGACGACTTACTCTTACATGAAGATAGTTAAAAGCTCTTAGGTTAAGAGGCTACAGTGATTCCTTCTTGACACAGAGCCATTCCTAAATAAATTCACTGCTTACCAAAAAAAAAAAGTGAAGTTTTTTTTCAGTTGGGCCACAACTTAAAGAAATGTTGTTTCTGGAGTGAAATCCCATCAAGTTTAAATTTTCTTCATTAATGATATACGGCGTTCAAAAAGATGTGTTTATATTGCCACTTAAATCAACAGTTCAAATATTTTTGACAAGTGCCACGCTCTGTACGCCCTCACCAAGCAGTCAAGTACTGCCAATTTTAAGGCTGCTTATAGAGTCATTACCTTTCCTCCGAAGGCCTTGAGTTTGGCGGCAGGGTCACCAAGTGAACGCAGACAGTCTGGCACATAATTCTTTTACGCTGCCCACTTATACCTACCGGTTTTTGTCATTTTTTTCCAATATCCTTTTGCTGAATAGCAGTTTGGCAGGAGCAGGTTACTCCTGTGTGGAGAAAAGTTGGTGACACTGACCTCGGTGTCTGTAGTCATAAAATCGTAGAATGATTAGAGTTGGAAGGCACCTTGAAGATCATCCAGTTCCACCCCCCCTGCTGTGGGCAGGGACACCTCCCACCAGCCCAGGTTGCTCCAAGCCCCGTCCAACCTGGCCTTGAACACCTCCAGGGATGGGGCAGCCACAGCTTCTCCGGGCAACCTGGACCAATGCCTCACCACCCTCAGAGTGAAAAGTTTCTTCCTGATATCTAAGTCTCCTCTCTTCCAGTTTAAAACCATTCCCCGTTGTGCTGTGGCTCCCCTCCCTGATCCAGAGTCCCTCCCCAGCTCTCCTGGAGCCCCTTTAGGGACTGGAAGACCACTATAAGGTCTCCCCGGAGCCTTCTCTTCTCCAGGCTGAACAACCCCAACTCTCTCAGCCTGTCCTCCCAGCAGAGGTTCTCCAGCCCTGAGAGCATCTTCGTGGCCTCCTCTGGACTCACTCCAACAGGTCCATGTCCTTCTGATGTTGGTGGCCCCCGAGCTGGAGGCAGCCTGCAGGGGGGTCTCCGCAGAGCAGAGCAGAGGGGCAGAATCCCCTCCCTCGCCCTGCTGGCCACCCTTCTTTTGATGCAGCCCAGGATATGGTTGGCCTTCTGGGCTGCGATCACGCATTGCCCGCTCATGTTGAGCTTCTCATCCACCAACAGCCCCAGGTCCTTCTCCTCAGGGCTGCTCTCCAGCCATTCTCCGCCCCACCTGGATTTGTGCATGGGATTGCCCCGACCTGGGTGCAGGACCTTGCACTTGGCCTTGTTGAACTTCATGAGGTTGGCATGGGCCCACCTCTCCAGCCTGTCCAGGTCCCTCTAATCTGATGTCATGCATTAATTTGTAGGTGCACATATCATTATAGATGAGCCGGATGCGATTCCCTCCTATAGAAATGACCTTGTCAGTCTTGGTGCCCTCAGTCCTCGTACCTCTCTCCTAGGAGCCTCACAATTCCTCAGGTCTTCCCACTTCAGTCTTGGAGGTTTTCAGGGGAAGCTATTCTGAAGCTCGATGGAATCGTATTAAGATCGGACTATAGATATAGTTACACAATAAGTCTGGCAACTCAGAGGAATTTCAGCAGCTAAATAAAGGAGAGAGCTTTAATCCATGTCTTTAATGACACTCTCTGGGCATGTCTGGATGGGTGGGAGCAGCCCTACCCACAGTCACTTTGCCTTCACAATAGGCTCCTCTAAGCTCACGTCTGTGAGCTGGAAGCTGGTCTAGCTCCGCAGACCAACTAATGTCACCTTCTGTAAGGACATTTTTCTAACGCAGGTTGGCTTGGGCACAGCCAACTCAGAGGAGTGGTTGGTCTGTGGCTGGCCAGCTTGGACAACGTGTGGAGGAATTAGGCGTCTGTTGCGTCTGGGTTGACATGACCTACGTGTGATTACGATGCGCAACGCTGTGGAGTTTAATCCTGAGAGCTTTGCAGTTAATTGCTAATTAACTCTCAAGCCATCCTTGCCTTTTGCCATAACGTACTGAACTGCTCTGAAGTACAGAAGACCCTGCAGAGGTATTACTCCTACCTCCTAGAAATTACCGTCTTCAGCTGAAGCGCTCTGAGGGAGGCGGTTGAAACACAAAGAGGTTATGATTTGGAAAAAGGAGGACTGGGGATTTTACTCACTTGTTTCCCTGCAGCTCAGACAATGGTGGTGGTTTTTTTCTGATGTATAAGTACCTAATGTATGCACAGATAAATACAGCGAATGTTTTCAGGTTGCTTATCTTGGCCTTTGTCGAGGAAGTGAGCATTCAAGAGGCATTACATCTATTCAGATCTTGAGTCTGTTGCTTAGACCATAGTTCAAACATGAATAAACGGCAACTAAAAATAACAGCACTTAGAGCCACGATCCTGATCTGCATAATGGTGCTTATCAGTTTTGTAGCACACCCTGGTACTCCCGTTCCCTTTCGCTGTGGGAAGCAACATGGGATGCAAAGTGAGCATGTGTGTTAGCAGCAGGTCATATATATATATGTGTGTGTGTGTGTGTTAGGAAAGATATCCTGCGTTTTCTTCGCAAATAATTGTTGGGAAATAGGAGATCTAACTCATATTTTCCTTCCAGTCCTGGAGCAACCCGACTGGAGACAAACAATATAATTACCATTATTTTAAGCGTATGCTTTTAGCCATGTACTGTGGAAGGCAGGGAAAGTCCAAGCTGAGTAATTAGCCTTTTAAAAGACTTTTGCATAAACAGACAGATAAAGGGCAGGTGCTGAAATCAAGAGCTGGTTATTTCTCCTTCAGTCTGTGGGAGGAGATAAATGAAGTTAATATGCCCGGGACGGAGGCAGAAGCCACGGCGTGGAGATAGAGCTGTCTCCTTCGCAGACGAGCAGCCCACAATCCAGGCTCCCTGTTTTATTGCAGAAGCTTATTAAAGGCAATTTAGAGATCATAGTGATAGGTGAAAATTGGCCTCATTCTTTCTTTGTNNNTTTTTTTTTAAGTTCTCAGACAGCCTTTCTTCCCTTTGGTGAACTATCTGTACTTTTGGGACAAGGAGCGTGAGAGAAGCGGGACTGTGTCTGGAGTCTGCGAGTTATCTCAGGATTTCAAGGGGAGTTAGCCAGCAGATAACCGCTCTTTTACAATAAGTGGGAACACTTGTTTCAAATACCAGCTCCTGACTGGAAGCTGACATTTGGCTTCATGGAATGATCACGCTTGGGAGGCCGTGTTTCAATGCTTTAGAAGAGAAAAGTTCCCATTAGCTAAGCCACTTAAGGCAGAGATTTCATTTTCATGAACGCATTTGAAGCTGCTTTTATTTTTCTGCTACTCCTTTTCTCCCTGTGTCAGTGAGTATTTTGTCATCAGTGTGCATTCTGTCGTTATGTTCTTGATGCGCTATGCGGACATGCCATCAACTCACACCTTTTTGGTATGGTACAAAATTTAATATTTATTGAGTGCGTTCAAGTTTGACGGGCATTAAAATTTCACAGAATATGTAAGAGGAGCAGAGGTAAAAGCCTTCAGTCTCTTGACAGAACAAGTCTTGCTTTAGGTGTTAAAAGCACTTCTCATAGGTCTCCCCTTCTATTAACGATGTACTTCCAACTCCTTCAACTTCCATTTGTTTCGTTGGAGAAAGCCCCTAATCACGGAGGCACCAGAGCGCAGGGGAAAAGAGTAAATTGTCGTCGGAGTGATGGTAGCTGGGCCAGAACAGCTTTGTCTCCCTGGCACATCACCCCGCTCCTGGGGAAGCAGCATCAACACCCAAAGTGCAGCTACCAAAAATGTCGTGAAAATAACACGGTTGTTGACTGAGGTGGCAGCGAATTCAACAGGCGATATCAAGTGTAGGTACTTTCAACTCTGGAAAGAAGGTGTAGCCATAAAAGAAAGTCCATGTGAAGTCCCCAGAAGTGAGGGAATCCAAAAAGTCTCTTGGTTTAGCTACTGAGCTGGAAGTGCGGAAAGGTTACCCTGTTTCTGTAGAAGCTTCTCCCAGGAAGAAAGCGTCATGTGTTCAACAGTCATTTGTACCGTCGCACCATGCCGGGGGGCAGGATGTGGGCAGCACACAGTGCCCCAGGTTGCGAAGGAAATTGGTAGAATTTATATGTATGCATCCTGCCTCACGTGATGTTGGTCCTGAGAGACCATCCATTGCCCCAGCGTCCACTACAATTGCTCTTGGTGATTGTCTTTTTTCTTCTGGAGTCCTCATGTCCTTGGTTCTCAGTGGTTGTTATTTGGCCACAGCAAGATGCTGGCTTCAGAATCCAGACCAGTGGTCTTCCATAGAATCAGAGGATGGTGTAAGTTGGAAGGGACCTTAAAGATCATCTGGTTCCACCCTTCTGGCCATAAGCAGGGACACCTCCCACCAGCCCAGGTTGCTCCAACCTGGCCTTGAACACCTCCGGGGGTGGGGCAGCCACAGCTTCTCTGGACAACCTGCTCCAGTGCCTCACCACCCTCAGAGTCAAAAATTTCTTCCTAATATCTCATCTAAATCTACCTTCTTCCAGTTTGAAGCCGTTCCCCCTCATCCTATCACTACGTGCCCTTGTAAAAAGTCCTTCCCCAGCTCTTCTGTAGCCCCTTTAGGGACTGGAAGACTGCTCTAAGGTTTCCCCGGAGCCTTCTCTTCTCCAGGCTCAACAACCCCAACTCTTTCAGCCTTTGAGGATCTAAATTAAACCTTGAGGCAGATCTGTAATTCTTAAGCTATGGACAGCTTTCTTGCAGTTGTTTTACTGCTGTAACATTACCTCCCTACCATGGGTTTTAGACAGGAGACTCCACAAATTAACTCTGTGTGACACTAAACAGGTAGGAGCAGAGGAGTTATGGAGACCAGCAACTCTTTTACAGAGCTCTAGGGCATAGTGCTAAGCAAGAGAGACAGAAAACTTCCTTAAAAAATAAATTCATCAAATTCTTCCTGATATTTACGTTTTTCTGGCTGAAGGGTCAAAGATCTTCTCATAGTGGAAGCCGATTGTGTCTAATACATCCTTAGGTCTGACACTAGGCAGGAGTCTGTAATGCAGACTTCCCTTTGCTGACCCTCAACTGCTGTTAACCCTTAACCTGAAGAAGATCGGATTAGTAAGAGAAGTGTAAGAAACTTTTAAACAAAGTGCTTTTTGGACCTTTCCAAACCACCAAACATATGCTAAGAATAATAATATTTATGGATTGTCTCTTTCCTTCTGAGAATTTATATCCTCAATTAAGATGTCAAACTTCTCTGCTTCCGTGAGCTGACCTGTAAGTGATGAACGATAATTCACGTTTCTTTTGAAGGCATTCGTTTTAGAGGGCAGATTGTCAGCGACCTCTGCTAGAGAAGAATATACTCCTCATCCCTGGAGAAATATGATTTTGAGTAATCAAAATTCCAGGAGAAATGATCTTGAAAGTTTTGATGGGCCATGTGGTCAGAAAATAACTTATCACCGTGAAGCTGTGAGCAGGCAGTTAAAGACGTGTCTGCACTCAGCTGACTCCGGCTAATCTTAAAGTGGGATTATAAACCCGTCTGTCTGTCTGAAGCAGGGCAAACCCTTCTGCAGGTGCTCTTCTATTCATACGAGCTCCTTAAATTGTTGAGAATGAGTTGAAACTAAACCGTATGACACCACTTTCTAATAAGTACGTCCAAGCAGGAGTTTATATCATTTAAATCTGTTTAATTAAATGGTGCAAACTTGTGCGTAGGCAAGATCTAAAGGATGTGAAAAATATTAGGGAAAAACTGTGATTATTATAGTACTTAGATACTTGCTGACATACGGCATCGTATGGGAACTCTTGACTGTGCCTTGCAAAAACTTACAGAAAGTAAGTCAGAAGTCGGGCTCTTAACTCTGTCGTCCCAGAAGGGAATCAAAACTTTGGGGCTATAGTTCAGAAATAAATGCCGCCATCATTTTTAAACATTAATATGATAATCCACAGAAATGCTTCCTTAGCAGGAGGTGGACTTGAGCAGCTAGTTAGAATATATAAAACCTGGTAACAAATTTTGCAGTGAAAGCCATATATATTTTTCAGCAAAATTGCAACCCTTATGCCTGTTTAAACATTTTTTTACGCGCCCGGTTTCTTTTTTTTAACACTGAAGCAGCCAAGGGCCAAAGTAAATTAGCTTTAGCCTCGGTGGATTCAAAATCTTTGAAATTTGGTAACTCTTTTTGTTCCACGGTTAAAAGTGGATTTCGGCAGTCTTTAGAGAGACTTGTTTGTAGCTATGTATAATGCAAATACGGTTGATGTGTTGGATCGAATGCTAACAACACTTCATTTTCAGAAGCATCCTTCACATAAGGTAGAAGAAATCGGTTCACTGGGAAGCTTTAGGGGAAGTGAAATAAATTATACTGCAGTCCTTTGAAATGTAGTTTGCCTTGAAACTTGCCAGCCATGGAAAGCCATGCAGCTTCATCTTGCTGGACTCAAGATGTTGGAAACGTTGGCATGGTCTGGTAGTGTTGGTGAGTCACTTATAGAGCATAATTATTTATTTTTTTTTAAAGTTTGCTTTAATATTTTTAAGCAAAAAAAAAAAAACCAAAACCAACTAGAACTTTTCATACAGCAACCATTCCAGTAAATGTTTGCATGGATTTTGAATGTCATACATGTCAAAATTTGGTTTTCTTTGGTGTGGTGTAAGACGAGACCTCTTGCACATAAGGTCTTAGTTACGGCTGAGTATATTATCTGTTTGAATATTGCCAGGTCTGACAGCGGTGGTGTGTACCGTGGCATTCACAACCTCTCTCTGGCGCTCCCAAAGAGAGTTAGCTAACGCTGAAACCGATACCGTATTTATATGTTACTCTCCAGGCTATTTGAAAAGGGGATGTGCTCTCCACCTCTCCCCAGGTGTCTCCTGAATGTGAAAATTATACAGTATCACATTTTAAAAATTATTTTTTTAGCATTATGGG
>VZSZ01006627.1:267555-280290 GCA_013398815.1 Ibidorhyncha struthersii
AAAGGTGAGAAAAGGGTAATATTTACATATTACTGGCTCAGAAGTTGCACGTTGTCCGGACAGGGTTCCTGAGATGAGTCCCTCTTGCGGCAAGGCAGAGTGCTTGCTCTGGTGCCGTACCGAAACCCCAAAACATAGGTCATGTTCTTGAAGTTTAATGGTTTCCTTCCTTACTGCACTTGTAGCAAACACCCTGGGTTCGTTTGGCGTTGCTGATCACATGGCACACGCCATGGCAAGAGTTTTATTGGCACGACAGCTGGGGAGGTTTTTTTGGTGGGAGGTCAGGCAACAGTGAGAAGTTTGTCTGGGAGTTTGGTTGAGGATGATGGGTTGGCTGGCGCGTTAGCTTAGGTGGAGCAATGGTGGGTGATGTTATCTGGAGCGCAAAGCATTTCCACGATAAACAACATTCCTTGTATTTTAGACTGGTCTGCTATCAAAATCAAAACAGCTGCTGTGACTTAAACGGTAGCACTCGCTGCTAGGAATCTAAAGTAGAACGAAAAGAGGCTCTAAGATCTGCGTAGAGTAGATTCGCCGCGTCTTTGAGTATATAGCTACACATATTAATATATATTCATTATTCAGCGGGATTTTTTCCAAACCTACCATTATTTGTAGGCTTCATAGGCCCTTTTAAAACTTTTCAGGTGAGTTTGTTTTCTTTATTGTTAAAGTTTAATAAATTATATCGGTGAGACTAAAAGCGTGCACTTCACTTTTCAGAAAAGAATTAGCAGAAGACGGTTGTCTCTGACGTGACAACTGTGGTTGGCTCCAACATTGGACCTGTTGGAGCAGAGCCAGAGGAGGCCACAAAGATGCTGCGAGGGCTGGAGCCCCTCTTCTATGAGGACAGGCTGAGAGAGTTGGGGGTGTCCAGCCTGGAGAAGAGAAGGCTCCGGGGAGACCTTATAGTTGTCTTCCAGTCCCTAAAGGGGCTCCAGGAGAGCTGGAGAGGGACTTTTTACAAGGGCATGTAGTAATAGAACAAGGGGGAATGGCTTCAGACTGGAAGAGGGGAGATTTAGATGAGATATTGGGAAGAAATCTTTCACTCTGAGGGAGGTGAGGCACTGGCCCAGGTTGCCCCAAGCAGCTGTGGCTGCCCCATCCCTGGAGGTGTTCAAGGCCAGGTTGGATGGGGCTTGGAGCAACCTGGGCTGGGGGGAGGTGTCCCTGCCCACGGCGGGGAGGTTGGAACTTGATGATCTTTAAGGTCCCTTCCAACCCCAACCATTCTATGATTCTATGATTTACAGTACTGGTTTTGTTTTGAAAAAAGGTTGATGAAGGGAACCACAGAGCTATAATTTTTATCTGGAAGGTGGAGTAGCCCAGATACATGAGTTAATTCTTCTCTGCCGTCTTTACCTAGCCAGCTTCTCTTGTCATCTAGCATATTTCCGAGAGGACGCTTTGCTCTTTTCACCCCTATTTTACCCTCCTTTGAGCTCCTCCACGTTGTGGCACAAATTGCGTGGGAGGAATTCTTTTGATCTTTGGCAAGTCCTGACCCATAAAAAGCCCTTTTTGTTGTATAGAAGGGTTTCCCCCCTGACCAGGTGATGCTGGAGCTCTGAAGGCACTGTCAGCTTTCTCCGGAGGGATCGAGCATCTCAGCTTCTTGCAGATCTGCTGGGTGACGGCGCATAACCAATCTTCCCCTGCCTTCACTTGCTTGCTAAACTTCATATTTTCTGCCTTTGGCAGAGTGCTCCAAACAGTGCACATATGGATTTAGGACAATTTAAATTTTTGCCCAATTTGAGACCTTCAAAGAGTTGATTCCCCCGCCCCAGCTCTTGATTTACACAATATGCAAAAGTGAGAGGTTGCCAACACGGTTATTAAAGCCAATTTCTTTGTTTAAAGTTGACATTTTGCATATTTGAAAAGTGGCAGATTTTCAACTGTCTCGTTCATAAAATTCGGGAAAGAAAAAATTCAGACTTGAATCTGCTTTGTTTTGGGGGGAGAACGGGTTTGGGGGGTGGGGTGAGAAATCTTTATAAGGTTGTTAGGTTTAATTCTGAGACTTAGGAAATTCCCGAGTGTCCAAGCCCTTCTTTCAGGGTACCACTAAAGCGTCATTGACTTAATTGTGAGTTGTGGCAAAGTGTCCAAAATCTACTCCTAATCTTATAACCTTTTCGTAGCAACTATACAGATCTTCTATATAAATTTGGCTGTGAATGAGTGATTTCTAAATGCATTCCGGTTTTAACAAAAATGTTTGCTGCAAACACAGTGGTTTTCACTGCTGTGTAAAGCTTTGCACGTTATTCTAGAGAAGGATGGGTTGTGAGCAGAAATGCAGGAAGCCAGAGCTTAAACTCATTTGCATCTTCCTTTGCACTGGTAAAAATAGGGTTTGCTGTTATGAAATGTGCATTTTCTGCAAATCGCATGGTAGGAAGACTTACACGTCCACTTCATGTCGATAATTTTCGGAGTTGATAGGTTCGTCCCCATTTGTGCAGTGGTGCTCTTTAATGCTGCTGGGAAATGGGTCCAGGGATTATTTTGGTTTTCAGATTTTAATTCCCTACATTCCCAAGCACGCGAAGGATTTTGCTTATTTATCAGAGTAGTTGGTGTGTGTACATAACAGGATCGCGAACGCTCGAGCAAGGTCAGGTACTAGAACCATTTGTGTCAGTTGGGCGAGTAGCTTTCTTCAGTCCGCGTGTTTAAATCTTTTCTTGGTGAGTTTTATTTCAATTTTTAAAACATTCCTCATTTTTGCCTATCGCCGTTTTGAGGTTGTTTGGGTTTTGCCCAGATCCCGTGCCTGTGTTCTTTCTTCTAAAAGGCTTCTGTGTTTTCAAAGAGTTATTGTCGTTTCAGGTTAAGCCCTGAAGCGGATGAAAGTTCTATTTTTTGCTGATAGGCCTCATCTATACCTTCATACTCAAGCTTGAAGTATAATTACATATATCAGTCTCTAGTTCTTTTTGTCTTATTATTCGGCAAAGCCAGGATATATTGTATTTTCTGCAGTGTTGCAAGCAGCCCTGTCATGTTCCCGTTGTGGTTCCCTGTCTCCCTCCGGTCTGGCAGCAAGTCACAGCTCTGTCTGGCTCCTAGCTGTTGAGCTGTCATCTTGGAAACGTTCCGCAAAGATGCGTCTCCATCTAGACAACGCGGTACGCAGAACAATCCTCACATGGCAAGCAAATTGTAATTATAACTGTAAATCCTTGAACTGTGGCTACATACGTGTGATAAATCCAACGTTACGCAGAGGTTCATGATGCTTCGCGGAGTGTAATATGTGAGTCG
Organism: Ibidorhyncha struthersii; assembly: GCA_013398815.1. Lineage (NCBI taxonomy): Eukaryota > Metazoa > Chordata > Aves > Charadriiformes > Charadriidae > Ibidorhyncha > Ibidorhyncha struthersii. The sequence goes on from VZSZ01006627.1 coordinate 270,844, forward strand.
TGCTTTAGGCTCTCATCGTCTTCTTAATCTTTTTTTCCTGTTCTTAAATTTCTCCAGGGAGACACAGCAGCCCCAAAGCTGAGCAGGGATCCGCCTGTTTTCTTTCTCTTTCCCACTTCAGGGATTTCCTCTGGATCAGCTCTCCAGGTGGCGCGTTTTCAGCCAGGTTTGCTGGAGAAGCTGCTGACCAGTGGTCCGATTTATTTACTGTCCTGTCTAGAAGTAGCCCAGAGTCGGATGTTTCTGAGGTGGAACCAGGACAGCCTGAAATGGGTACCCGGCCTCATCCTAAGCTCAAATTTTCACATTTATACAGTGCCGTTGGCCCCCTGAGCGGTTCTTTTCCTGCAGCCGGAGTTGTGCAAACCTTTACGCCAAGTGATCTGAAAACAGAAATTGCGTCTCAATGGTCCTAACTTGCTAAAACGGTTGTCTCTCTATAGATAAACTTCTCCGCCCTTCTGGACCAGGAAGATTATATCTCTTTAGATGACTATGGGTTACTTACTGATTTTTACTCCCTGGGAAAAATGTTGTTTCCTACTGCGGCTCATGTGATTGCTTAAACTGGGGATATTTAGCCCATGCACTGATTGTTTTGAACCTCCTCTTGTCATCTTGAGTTCTCTGTTTCTTTTTCAAAACCACCTGACGCCCTCCGAACCACTGTTTTCTTCTCCGTCTTTAAATTTGCACCTATACCTTACGCAGATCTTTGAACAAGATGTGCAGCTCGCGCTTAGTCTAGCAGATTTCCTGTTTGCTTCCTTCATCTCCCCACCATCATCTTCTGCAGGGCTGTCTGTGCTTCGAGCCCGAGAAGGAGACAAAGATGATATCTGGCAGAGGTGGTGTAGCCCGTACAGATATTTCACCAAAGCCGCATAGACTTTCTGTCTTAAGTCAGAGAGAAGCAGTGTAGACGCGAAGAGAACCAGAGAAAGATGAAATGGCATTATCTCCCTGGAAGAATTAAATAATCGCAAAAAATTCAATGTATGGGTATCTTAGAACAAGTGCTGAGACATTTTCTTCCATAAATTGTGCTCCGTCAAAGCACTTAAACGCTTATATTTATACAAAAATTAAATATATCAATGCTTACATGTGTACCTATAAATCTGTACCATGACCAGTGTACCAGGCGTGGTTGTTGAGTTGTTTTCAAGATCATTAGCCATTAATTTGAGTGGGATTGGGATTTGGGGGGGACCAGATTTCAAAGTGGCGTCGTGGATTTTGCAGAACCAATATAAATGTTCTTCCCCAGCCTGCACTCCTTAGAGGTTGGTATGTTTGGTACACGGCAGGTTGGAGAACTAAACTTTGCTGGGGTAAATATTCGTTATGGCCCCTATAATAAAGACTTGGTATGGATCTGAGCCCTTATTTTATTTTCTTTTTCTTTGCCAGTTGATGTATTTTGCTAATAAGGTCCAATCCTCCAGATGCTCCCCAGGCAATACTACTAAATTTAGCCGAAACAATATAAAACACGTAATTTGCCAGCGTGTCATTAGGTTACCAAACCACGCTCCCGCTAAGCTTTTCAAACGCACACACATCCCCTTTGCCGAAAGACTTTGAAGCTTGGGATTGATGGAAAGTTGATGTCAATTTGACTCTCAAATGTGTTCAGACTCCTTTGGAAATGGTACTTTTCTCCTAAACAGGTTGAAAATACCGACTCGCACTGGATTGCCGTTTCAGCAACCAGTGTTTCTAACTGAGGACTGGAGGAAAAGAGGTTTCTCTGGTCTTATGTTAATCCAATTCTTGGATTTCTTTCTTTTCCACAGCGTCTGCCCCATTTCTTTGACGAGGGCTGTGTTTTGTCCAGTAAAGCGTCTAGATCGGTGAAGAAGCAAAGACGTAGCTTCGCTCCATCCCTCTTAAAGCCGCACCATCCGCCCTTCCTAATGTTATCTGAGCGGAGATCATCCGCTGGCATGACGCTGCAGCCCAACGGCAGCTCTGATGGTTCATACGTGAAGGGAAGGGGATTTTTATTTTTTTAATTTATTTATTTAATGTATGGCTCGAGTATTCTTGCTCACATGCCACTGCGTTGCCTGGAGCCGTGCCAGGTGCCGTTGGCTGGCCCCCGATGTTATCTTCCTAATCGTTAACTGCAAAAACAAACAACAAAAANTTCATCGGACTTCCTGTGGTTTTTCATCGAACCATGTGATTGACAGCGCAGACAGTCTGCAAAGTTCTCGGTCTGTCTCGTTCATCCCCTCGTCCCAACCGCTAAATCTGACTTCTGTATTGTCTAGCAGAAGAAGACAAGATAGGGTGCTGTGGTAGGTTGATTCACCAGAGCTGATAAGCGGCGTCTGTATTTAAATTGTGCCGTTCCAATCTTAGCGTTACCTCCGGCTCTTGAGTTTTCAAGTAGTGCCGCAGGTCGGTTACCTTTAAACTAGCTGGGGTTGTCTCTGCTCTGGTAACGACTGGAGAGAAACGCAATTAATGGCTCTGCCGGACCCGTTTATGTCAGGGCGATGAGTTCCAAAACTTTCAGTAGAGAAGCGCACGGGTAACGGTGAACTTGTACATCTTTCGACGCCATCCGGCTGAAGGAGCGGGGCTGTGAAGGAAAAAAAAGGGGATGATTTATCCCATGCCAAGACTTTTCCTCTATTATTAGCGCTACCATTTACAATGCCTTAAAGTGGTCCCTCTTTTCAGAAAGTGCTAAAAATCGGGTTCATTTGGGTGTCACCAGCTGGGGAACAAATGCCTTTCCGGCATTAAGTTGGACACAGTGGCAGCAAAGCAGAAGAAAATGGTTTTCTACGTTGCCGCTTTGACGTGCCACTTTGGGAATTTTGTTAACCGTGGTAAAACCCTCCCCGGTGCTGGCTACGGGGTTTTCTGGGAGGGCCCCGAGACTCCTGTGACCTGGTTGTTTTCCATCTCTCCTGAAACATTCATTTGGTGTCATCTCCTGTCTGTCTGCAGCACGTGGCGAAGGCTCCTCATCGCTCATTTGGAAGCAGAGCGGGCAGGAGATAAACGGCACAGAGCTGAATTTAAACATTCCTTGAATTACCATCTGTCAAAGTTCTTAAAGCTTTGTGGCATCGGTCAGGCTTTGTACGTGGTGTTTAACCCTTGCTGCTATAAATGGTTTTAAAGTCCGTCTGATAAGGCAGAAACGTTTTGAGGTCACTTAAATTTGATGATTTTGAATGTTAAACAATTTTGGTTTCAGTGAACACCCTGGTAGTGAAACAGTGTGGGTAGTTTTTTATCTCAGCCGCGGTAAACCTTGCAAGACGGATGCTGGTGCAGAAGTGCTCTCTGTGCCGGACCTCTAGGATTTCTCATTTTTAATGAACGGAGAAAACATGTCCACAACACAGCCATGGATCATTGCAGTCCTCTAAAATAGTTGGGTTTGAATTGCTGACCTGGAATTCAAATTCTCTGTGTCTCGTTAACAGTGCGTTGAGTTATCCTGGGTTCAGGGAGACCAGCAGAAAAAGATCATTATTTACCTTCTTTTTATAAAGATATGCTTGAAATTGTGTGTGTGTGATGGCAACGTGTATTCTGTCTCTCCTTAAAAATCTCATTATCCCTGTCCACATTCCCAAGACAAACCTGCAGACTGTTCAAGGCATACGTTGAGTGTGAGAGAGTCCAGGCGGATTGCAGTGAGTTCCATTCTTTAATCTGACATTGATTATGAAGTTGCTACGCTATGATCGCAATAGATGGCAACATTGATCAGTCTGAAGAAAGGCTTAATAATAAAATCAATGTGTGACTGTTATTGCCTGAAAAGATGAATGCTGTCGGATTTATTTTGTGCTGTCCTCCCAGCTGAGAGATGATGGGATAGTAAGAGCTGAGCCTCTCAGATGTCGCTTTTGGAATTTCTAATACAATTTTACCTACTGTTTTAAAGCTTAAGATGTTCGTTAAGCTGCATGAAAGTGCAGAATAGTGGGACTGCTCTGGACTCCCGGAGTGTCTGCAAAAACAGTAGCTATAATCTGTGACCCTGAAGGTGGAAAAAAAGTTATCAGTGTTTAATTCTGCTCAAATTAGCATCTTTAATCACTTCCCCCCCCTCCCCATCCCTCCCAGAAGGACTACTATGCGCTGCAGCACTGGCGCACGGCCACCTTTGGGGTGAAGAATGACAGCTGTGTAAGGGCTTTTCTCTGCTAGGAAATGTTGCCGCGGTTTAATCATGAGGTTTAACCATTCATTCTGCTGATGCAATGCCGAACTGAACATGTTCCTGTCTACGCTGACCACAAGTCAGGAAGCGTTTTGGAGGGAAGTGGGGAAGATTACGCTGAGAAGCAGCAGAGAAGAATATCAGTTTAAAAAAAACACACATATATATATTTAAAATCGACATGAGGGCTCAGTTGGAGTGACGCTTAATCTGCCGAAAGAATGGTGGTGTCCCGAGAGGAGGGATGGGGTGGCAGAGGGGGAAGGCAGGCGGAGCTTGAGGACTTGGAGCCAAGATGGGGAGGGATAAGAGGATGGTCATGAAAAGGAGGATTTCACAAGGCCGACGAGAAAAAAGAGAAGTTGGGCAAGTGCAAAATAGAAAGATATGCTAAAGGGAGACAACGGAGATACAGTAGAAGGGAGTCAGGGATGAGAGTAGGGAATTAGAGATGGGGGTGGGTATGGGTGCAAGACACGGAAAAGTGAGGAAACAGAATGATGTGGAGGATTAAACAGGCTGGTCAGAACAAACTTGGGCAGATAAGTTGTAGAGAGCTGGTAGAAAATGGTTTAGGGGCACAAAAGGGCTATGGGAGAGCTGCTCTACCACAAACTGCATGTCTGACGCAGGAAACGAAACTTGCTGATGTACCTTTGAGGTTCTGGGCTTTGAACTCAACAGGAGTTAGATGCAGAAGTGCCTTTAACAACCTTATCTTTTAGCTGCCTTCAGTTCCTTAAACAGAGATAATAATGCTGAAAACAATACTGTCCTCCTTCCCTCCCCAATTGCTGCAAGGATGAGCTTTCCACGTGCTCTGAAGTTACCAAGTACAATAATGACAGCCACACCGATGGCCAAAAATCATTCCTTCCAGGCTAAATATTGGCATCCAGCTAAGTAGAGCTGCGGTGAAGGACCTGACGCCAGCATAAGCCAAACGGCAGCAGCTCGGGAACATTGGAGCATACTGGAAGGCGACACCGATGTCCTCGTCAGTCGTAGAATCACAGAATGGTTTGGGTTGGAAGGGACCTTTAAAGGCCATTTAGTCCAAACCCCCGCCATGAGCAGGACATATCCTGGGCTGCATCAGAAGTGTGGCCAACAGGTCAAGGGAGGTGATTCTTCCCCTCTACTCTACTCTGGTGAGAACCCACCTGGAGTACTGCCTCCAGCTCTGGAGCCTCCAACATAGGAAAGACATGGACCTGTTGGAGCGGGGCCAGAGGAGGCCATGAAGATTATCTGAGGGCTGGAGCCCCTCTGCTGGGAAGACAGGCTGAGAGAGTTGGGGGTGTTCAGCCTGGAGAAGAAAAGGCTCCGGGGAGACCTTATTGGGGCCTTCCAGTCCCTAAAGGGGGCCTACAGGAGAGCTGGGGAGGGACTTTTTACAAGGGCATGTAGTGACAGGATGAGGGGGAATGGCTTCAGACTGGAAGAGGGGAGATTTAAATGAGATATTAGGAAGAAATTTTTGACTCTGAGGGTGGTGAGCCCCTGGCCCAGGTTGCCCAGAGCAGCTGTGGCTGCCCCATCCCTGGAGGTGTTCAAGGCCAGGTTGGACAGGGCTTGGAGCAACCTGGGCTGGTGGGAGGTGTCCCTGCCCGTGACAGGGGGGTTGGAGCGAGATGGTCTTCAAGGTCCCTTCCAACCTAAAGCGTTCTATGATTCTGTGATCTTCAACTAGATCAGGTTGCTCAGAGCCTAACAGAGGAGAGAGCATGTGGTTGAATGAAGCTGTCCATGGAGACATGTTCCTCCTAAAGCATAATGCAGGTGGCACCTTTGTGGCTCGGTGTAATTGTATGCTCAGTATTTGCATCAAACTGCTCTAGTACCAGCAGCGTTGCAAGGAAGACTAGAATAATTTCTGTATTTTGTGACTTTCAGGAATACAAATAATGTGGGTGTGGAGAAGTTAAATAAATAACCCTGAAAGCCAAGTGGCCAAGAAGTGCCCCTTCAAAGGAGACTGCTCTAGCCAGAAGGGTCTTGTGCCCTACCGCAAGGAAACAGGACACTCTGAGCTCGAGAAAGATGATAGGGTCTCCCTTCATTATTAATGGGCAAAGAGGCTTCTTAGCCATCGCTGTGCTTGTTCTGATCATGTCACACCGTAGAGTTTATTCTTAGTCTTAGCCACAGCCTTATAAATAATAAAATGGGTCATGTTTTATCTTACCCCAGTGATCGTTGTAATGCGGCTTTCATCTGAGGCTCTGCCAAGCTCTTGACACAGGCAACATTTTGAAGTAGATCAAATGGTTGAAGAGCGCAGTACAAAAGTAGGCTCAGCTCTGCCCCAAAACGTACGCTTACCGAGAGCGAACGCAGTGGGTTGGCTGCTTTGGGAGGGAAGAAACGAGAGGAAATTGGAAAACGGAGGATTCAGTTAGGCTGAGCCGGGGTAACGCATCTGATGTGTGTTAATTCTGGAAGCTCTTTGCTTAAAGCTGCTGCTGAAAAAAAAAAAAAAAAGAGCTTTTGTGGAAACAGTACCATCCAGCATGTAATTTCCAGGAGGGGGAGGTATCTGCGTGGATGGGCAATAAGGTCTATGTGCGCAGGTCTTGTGGTTACAGCCTTAGAGGCTGAAGTCATACGTGACACGTTGCAGTTTGGGGGCTTGAAGGGTTTTGCGTTCTAATTGCTGTTAGAGTCATCCTGTGTGCTCCTCAGCAACGGGAAAGCCAAGGCACGGAGGTAATGACCTACCCAAAAGTACAGAAGAACCTGTAGCCAAACTGGAAGTGGCCTCCGGGAGCCCACCCATGGAGCCACGCTTCCCACCGTGCTTCCCGGAGGAAGAGCATTTCTCTCCTGGAAACTCCTACAGACGTAAAGTCTCGGAGAACTAGATGGAAGGAGTCAGTTTGCTGTGAGACTGGGTTCCTGAAAACATATCGCAGACTGTGTTTATTATTTATTCTTTTCAATTATTCATGATTTAAATTAAACTATTTGTTATTAAATTACTTGTTTATTCTTACAGCCTTTCCAAAGGATTCTCCTGCTGAGGAGCTGAGTACAATTAATAGCAAAATGCTTTTTTAGGGGAACCTGCAGTAAACAGGTCTGTACGTGTGCAAGCGAGAAGGCTTTTGCGGGACTGCTAAAAATGACACTTTTCTTAAGACCTTTGTGTTACGTAAAGGATTCACATGTTTCGTCTCTGTTAACAGGCAAATTGAGTGTGACCAATGGTAAAAGGGCTGAATACAGTATGCCAATGTAGCATTCAGTTCAAAGAAAATATTATAAATGATCTCTTTATCCCATGAATATTTTCCTTCGGGTGTAACGGTTCGGTTCCTTCCATTATTTTTTTCACCAGACCTCTTTCTTCACTGTTTCTGTGGGCTGTGTGTTTGCAAACAGACATGGCAAACCTTCCCTGAGCGGACTTTGGTTTCTTGTTGCAGAAGTTCCCCGAGCTGAAGTTCAAGTACGTGGAGGAGGAGCAGCCTGAGGAGTTCTTCATCCCCTACGTTTGGTCCTTGGTCTACAACTCCGCCGTGGCCCTATACTGGAACCCGCATGACATCCAGCTCTTCACTATGGACTCCGGCTGAAGGAGATGCCCCAGCCAAGCCAACTCGACTCCGTCTTCTTACAGAAACCGGAACTCCGCACCGCGTTGTTAATACGTGACCCCTTCCAGCGTGCACCCTCTGACCCCAAAGCTTACGGAGAATGAAGCTTGCCGCTCCTGTACAGTCCATCGTCGATGTTTTGGAAGCAGATTGCCACCGACGCGCTGGCAACAGACTGTGGTGTGAGAAACTGACGGCTTGTAGGCAACCTTGTATTTATAGTCCTATAACCTAGAGCTTGTTTGATGAAAATGAGGCCTTACACCCAGGGTATGATGTTCCTACCAACCGCAAACCTGATTGTTCTTTTAACTTAACGGGGTAAATGAGGAAAGAGATTGCGGACTTTGATTTGGAAGCAGCGTTTGTATTTTCGTTTCTTTCGAGCGAGGCAGCTTCGTTGGGGGCAGCTTTCTGTGGTCTGTTGGATTCTGCCGCGGGTTGCTCGTTCCCTAATCCCGTGCTTTTTCGCTCGCAGCCCTTCATTTCGGTGGCGCTGTCGAGGCTGCTGTCCTTAAATTGGTGTCTACACTGTCACCCGAGCGAACTAAGCAAGCAGCGTATTAATCAGATTGGCTCCCGGGCAGATTCAAAACACTTGATTTAGATGTCGAAATGTTTGTGGGAGGATTTTCAATAGCAGGTCTTTTTTTTGTTGTTGTTGTTTGACCGGCAAATCCTCTGTAGAGGGCTAGAAACACCAGCTTGCAGAGTCAGGTCCCTTACAGACTTGTTTTTACTGTGCTTCTGTGCAAAAGCTCTTCCTGGAAATTGAATGTGTGGGGGTAAGGAAAAAAAAAAAAAATCTCCAAAGAAAATAGTTATAAGATTGTAAAATAGTCCAACGTCCTGTAAAAAAACGTTTGTAGTGGTGACAGTGTGCGGTGGGGATCCTTGGCAAAGTTCTGTGTTGGAAATCCTCTGTTTGCTATTAAAGGTTTTATGGCAGAAGTATCGATTTATCTGAACGTAGAATACTTCTCATTTTTTCGTTGTTGTTTTAAAGTTTCCTTTCCTGATATACCTGTCTCTGCAGTTGGAAGAACAAAAGAAATGGCTTGAAAGAACATCTCAGTTTTCAAAATGAGGAGCATTTCTTCTCTTGGGGAGGCTCCCGATGGTCCCCGCTGCACGTGCGTGCAAACGCTCTGCTAACCCCACACGCGGGGGACTGTCACCCGTGCGTTGCATGCCAAAACACAAATATCGAGGAATTAGTTCCTAAACATCCATGGCAACCCCCTCTATGCACCGCCTGCTCCGGCATGATCTGTTTATTGACCTGAAGAATTGGGTGCATTTGCTTTCAGACAGTCCTTCCAAGTGGCTTTAAATAGAGTTTCTTGCGCCCTTTTTTTTTCCCTAAAGGATGCGCTAGCCTTGCACTTTCCTTTTAGCCGCTTATTTAGAGGTGGAAGTCCATTTGAGTCCCACGCAAATGGAAGTGTTGGCTTAAAAAAGCTTTCCAAATTTACTTAAATGTAGCTACAAAGAGACATATACAGCCCAGGAACATTTAGGACTTGAAAATGGCAGAAGCTTTTGAGAAAAGGCAATAGGAAGAGTGGAGATGCAGTTTTTCATAGGAAAATGGGAGAAATGAATGAACCGTGACAGAGCTGCGCTTAAGTTTTTGCTGTTTTGGTTTTG
>VZSZ01006627.1:280318-294542 GCA_013398815.1 Ibidorhyncha struthersii
CTCTTCTTGGTTAGTGTAGTGATTTGTAATTTTGTCTTTATTAAAAGACTTAAGGGTGTTTGTGAGTCAGCAGAGCTGCCCCAGCCTTTGGAAAGGTCAGTCTGAAGATGCACTTTGAAACTGTGGATGCTGAAGCTACTGGGATGGCTCCGTTTTCATCTCTCTTAACTGCCCGTCAGCACCTGAACCTGCCCTGAGTTGAGCCCCCTCCACCCTGCTGCCCGCGGAGCACTTTATGAAAGGGGGCTCAGCCAGAGCAGATGCTTATCAGCTGGGTGTCAAACTGCAGAGCACCTGATTTTCCTTTGAAAAGGCTTTTTATAAAGAGAAGGGTACGTAAAGCAGCGATCTGATAGAAAAGGTCAAACCAGCTGCTGGATCAATGGAGGAGTCGCTCAGTAAATTCTTTCTCGCTGTCCTCTCGTTGCGATGACATTGAACCGAAGTACAGAAGGAACAGGTTTGTTCCCGTCGTGTAATTTCCTTGTGCGTTAGATTAATATGCAGTGCTCCCAGGGCCCAGCTGGTGTGGAACGGCTGGAGGTACAATCCAAAGCCGAAACGGCAGAGCCAGACCAAGATTTATGCCAAAATCCGTGCTAGCCCCATTGGTTCTTCCAAGAGTTTGAGCATTAGGTGGGTCTGGCAGTGTTCCGGAGTCTGCAGTCTGGCACGGTCACAAATACTCTGTTTTCCTTCAGATCTGTAAAGTGTCACCTTAGAGATCCTTTTCGTTACTTTGTGTGGAAGATTTATTATGCGTAATAAAAAAAAAAAATATTAAAACAGTACATACAGGCTGTAGTTGTATTTGTTTCCCGCGATAGCTGCCGCGTGGTGACGTTTGGCCAGGGGGTCCTGGTGTGGTCATCAGACCTAACGTGCATGAGGTTTTATAGCGTTCTCTGTGAGGTGGAGTAAAAAGAATATTATTTTATTTATTGTATGAAGTAGACGGTGGTTTAAATCTGTGCTCAGTGAAAGAAGGGATGTGTCATAATGTCACGTGGAATCCCACCTAATGGAGGGCTCTTGCCAACTCTCCTTCTACGGTCGCAGTAGGTACAACTCAGAGGAGGCACTGGGAACATGCAGTCGTAGGGTGGAGCAGAGGAGGGACGGGACTGTCCCCTTCAGCTCAGCCCAGACGTGATATGTTGCCGCACCCCCAGTTGTTCTTTCCTGGTGTTCTGGCCACACTGGCAGATGGTGTCTCCCTGGGTTTTGGGGAGTCAGCTGTGTGTTGCATGAGGATCTTAGCCCGTATTCTTGCTTTGAGTGCTGATCACTAGTGACACCATCTGATTTAGGCTACTTGAGTAGTGCTGGAGAGGGAAATCCATTGCTTCTGGGTTGACGTGGAGAAAGGAGGTCTGCTCTATCCTCACCCAGAAGACCATCCCATCCAGAAGACCAAGCTTTTAGGAGAACAGCCAGGAAACCCAAGTTGATGTGTAGGTTGTTAGTGAAGTGGAGGTTGTGCACGTGCAGCCTGATGCGTGAGTTCCTGACGAGGGAGAAATCATCCTCCTTCAGTTAACTGAGAGAAACTCCGATCTCCCTATGAAAACCAGGTGGTGGGTTGGAAGCTACAACAACTGCTTTTCCCTGCTGCCCTGCGAATGAGTGGGGCATCATCGACTTTGGCAAAAGCAGTCCAGATACCTTCCAGATTTCGTGGCATTTCTTGACTCCCTACTAGCCTAAAACCGAAGAGTATGAGGCAAGTTACAGGAAAAAAAAAACCAAACTGTTTTCTTTGTGCCTGCTAGATTGTTGATCTACCAGTTAAACAGGAAAGGAAGAAGCAAACAATCCCCCTCACTTCTTTGGAAACTCTAAAGCTTCTTGTACAACTTTTTCTATTGGGTGGTTCGGGTTCATTCTTGCGCACATTGTCTAATTCAGCCACCCAAAGGTCAAATGCCATCTTACAGTTAGTCTACCCCAGGCTCTCTCCTGATTGATGGGGCTCGGTCTTTGAAAACCCTCGCTTCTGCGCTTCAAGACCAGGAGTTTTCTATACAATTGCACTTCTATACTCACCTGACCACCATAAATCCTTTCCCGTCTTCACCCATTAGCAGGGCTTTGGCCACCTTACCTAGCTAGCTTTAAAAATTTGGACCATTGGTAACCGTAATACAGTAAAAATCAGGGTCCTGGCTGCTTTTCCTAGAATCATAGAATGATTTAGGTTGGAAGGGACCTTGAAGATCACCGAGTTCCAACCCCCCTGCCCTGGGCAGGGACACCTCCCACCAGCCCAGGTTGCTCCAAGCCCCGTCCAACCTGGCCTTGAACACCTCCAGGGATGGGGCAGCCACAGCTGCTTGGGGCAACCTGGGCCAGGGGCTCACCACCCTCAGAGTGAAAGATTTCTTCCTAATATCTCACTTAAATCTCCCCTCTTCCAGTTAGAAGCCATTCCCCCTCATCCTATCACTACATGCCCTTGTAAAAAGTCCCTCCCCAGCTCTCCTGTAGGCCCCCTTTAGGGACTGGAAGACCACTATAAGGTCTCCCCGGAGCCTTCTCTTCTCAAGGCTGAACACCCCCAACTCTCTCAGCCTGTCCTCACAGCAGAGGGGCTTCAGCCCTCGCAGCATCTTCATGGCCTCCTCTGGACTGACTCCAACAGGTCCATGTCCTTCTGATGTCGGGACCCCCCGAGCTGGAGGCAGCCCTGCAGGGGGGTCTCCGCAGAGCGGAGCAGAGGGGCAGAATCCCCTCCCTCGCCCCGCTGGCCACGCTGCTGGGGATGCAGCCCGGGATGCGGGGGGCTTTCTGGGCTGCCAGCGCACATTGCCGGCTCATGTTGAGCTTCTCATCCACCAACACCCCCAGGTCCTTCTCCTCAGGGCTGCTCTCCATCCATTCCCCGCCCAGCTTGGATTTGTGCTGGGGATTGCCCCGACCTGGGTGCAGGATCTTGCACTTGGGACTTTTCTGTTTGGTTTGTTGTTAATTTGGTTTTTTTTGGGGGGGAGGGGGGATTATAATAATTATTATCTACTATTATAACAGACTACTAACTCACAACTAACAGTCTTTAAGTTCACAGCTGCGCCTCCGATAGCAACACGCAACAGCCGCGACGGAGTTATCAGATTCAGAGGAAGGAAATGTTTACTCAGTACATTCCTGTTCATAGTTGTCGTCTGTCGCCCTCCTCCCCGAGCCCAGATCGGGGTGCAGAGATCCAGCTCAGGGCCCTGATCTTGCTGGAACTCCACAGTTTGGGGAGCTTTGGCTTGTACTGAAAGTTGCATGAAGGTTTTTCTCTTTGAGGTTTCTCCAGCCAATATTATTGAGTTAAATTCTGTGTCAAGCATGTACCCGCACCCAAAAGGCCCCAGGAGGGCTCTTTTCCCTTGAATTACGCAAGAGATAATCCATAAAATTGCCTTCAGCAGCACAACACAGACCCAATCATTTTTAACATTTCTGGCAGTCAAATGTCACTTGTCATTTAAAGGGGAGGAAAACATCAATCCGCTGCCTTGGCGAGCTGCAGTCAGCTGGTTAGACAGGAGCGATGTTCTCCTCGACTCTCCATCTAGAGATGGCCTCTAGATCCACCTGCTGGATCCATCCAGACTCCTCCATCTTGACCATTAAGAGCTGGCTGGAGGCAGCCAGGTGGATTTACTGCCAAAGAGCTCTTAGCAACGAATTTGCTCAGGGAATCCAGAGCATCCAGACGATGAAATGTCAGCTCTTGGGGATCTTCTAGCAGAAGCCATGGTGGCTCTCATTATGGGGCAGATGTCCCTTGAGACTAAAGTCTGTGTGGAGGGATGTCATGGGTGTCACAGGGTTGGTTGTCTGGGTTATGCTGGATGGGGCTGGCAATTATTTTGGGCTGGCTTTTAACTCGGAGAACTATTCATTCATGGTGCCTTTGCGCAGCTCGTTCGTGACGTTCAGCTTCAGCAGCAGTGCTCTGGGGCAGGCAGATTCAGGGAAAGGATCATGAAAGCAAGGACTTTGCCTTTTTTCCCCCCCCCTTTCAGGAAAGGAGCCTGTCGGCAGGACGTCCCCAGGCTGCTGTGGCATCCCCAAGACGCTGGCCAAGTTCTCCAGGGGGATCCTCCTGTGTGACACATCAACACACGTCGCCAGCGTCATTCATTACGCTGCTAACAGTTCTGTTATCAGAAGACCTGATCTAGTTGAAGATGTCCCTGCTCATTGCAGGGACTAGGTGACCTTTAAAGGGGGGCTCATGGCATTGGACTAGGTGACCTTTAAAGGTCCCTTCCAACCCAAACGATTCTATGATTCTATATTTCAAAGACAAAAGGGCAACTCTTACAACCTCAGTTGACCAAGACGGCAGAGCTGTGACTTTGGGGACAACACTTCATTAGGAGGAGAGCAGGTAGGTGCGATGGGCCGTGGAGGCAATGATTTAAGGGAATCATGGAAATGGCTGCATGATTGCATGAGCTGGAGTCTCAAAAGCAGCAACATGTGAACTACATCCCTCCTTTGCATGTCCCCCATGACAGGTTTTGACAGATCCCTTCACTGGGAAGACCCGGGACCACTCTGGAGTAACAGTGTTCTAAGTACTTTGCTCTTTGAGAGCAGTTAACCCCATACCGCAAAGGCTCCAGCTGAGATTACAGCACAAAAATCTTGTAAGCATTTAATCACAGCTGCTAGGTTATTGCTGGATGGATGCTCTTCACATGTTAGGGCTATACTGCCTTCTCGCAAATGAATTACTTCAAGTGGCCGTGTTTAATATTGAAGGCGCTGCTACCACCCACGGATTGTGCCAGCACTTCCATGTACTCAGATAAATGAAAATGTCACTATCGGCGAATCCCTCCAAATCACAAATCAAATACACCGCTGAGCTGCCAAACTGGGACAATTTGAATGAGAGGTTTAAAGAAGAGAGAGATTTTATTTTATTTTTTTTTTAATGCTGCTGAAGCGCACGGCATAATCCTTCATCGTCACTTTAAAAACTGTCTTAAAATTAATCCGAAATGAATATGTCTTGGCAGACGTGATGAAATGTTCAGCTGTACATAAAGTTTTTGCCAGCTGTCTTGGCAAACTAAATGGCAGACTTCAGTCTTCCTTATAGTCACTTTGTGCTGCTGAAAACCCTAAATCTGATGGCACCAGGAGAAAATTGGAGGTCGCCGAGTACCCGGAGAGGAGCTACGGAGCGGTGACAAGCTCGGTGACGTCCCCGATGATGCTATCCCAGCCCCTCCTCCTATTTATGAAACGACAAAATAAATGCTTTTCAAGGAGTGAAAAGGCTTATTAAAAACTGGCAATTTAAACTAGGAACAGCTGTCCTCGCCCTGCTGCTTCTATTTTCATCCCTGAAGCCCTTGTCAGGGTCTGTCCCCTCTCCCAGTGCAGCTCCTGCATCCTGGCGAGACGGGCCCCTCCATGAATCCTGCCCAGCTCAGAACACGGGGGACATGGGGTGCTCAGCCCCGTCAGAGCTGGCTGTCCCTGTTTAAGGACTGTATCAACCAGAAAATAACGGGAATAAACCATCCAGGGACAAAACTGGTTCTGGAAATTGGCAGCGGGATTGAGTGCACCCTCAGCAAGTTTGCCGACAACACCAAGCTGTGTGGAGCGGTCGACACGCTGGAGGGGAGGGACGCCATCCAGAGGGACCTGGACAGGCTGGAGAGGTGGGTCTGTGCAAACCTCATGAAGTTCAACAAGGCCAAGTGCAAGGTCCTGCACCCGGGTTGGGGCAATCCCCAGCACAAATCCAAGCTGGGTGGAGAATGGCTGGAGAGCAGCCCTGAGGAGAAGGACCTGGGGGTGTTGGTGGATGAGAAGCTCAACATGAGCCGGCAATGTGCGCTGGCAGCCCAGAAAGCCACCCGCATCCTGGGCTGCATCCCCAGCAGTGTGGCCAGCAGGGCGAGGGAGGGGATTCTGCCCCTCTGCTCTGCTCTGCGGAGACCCCACCTGGAATATTGCCTCCAGCTCGGGGGCCACCAACAGCAGAAGGACATGGACCTGTTGGAGCGGGGCCAGAGGAGGCCCCGGAGATGCTGCGAGGGCTGGAGCCCCTCTGCTGGGAGGACAGGCTGGGAGAGTTGGGGGTGTTCAGCCTTGAGAAGAGAAGGCTCCGGGGAGACCTTATAGTGGTCTTCCAGTCCCTAAAGGGGGCCTACAGGAGAGCTGGGGAGGGACTTTTTACAAGGGCATGTAGTGATAGGATGAGGGGGAATGGCTTCTAACTGGAAGAGGGGAGATTTAAATGAGATATTAGGAAGAAATCTTTCACTCTGAGGGTGGTGAGCCCCTGGCCCAGGTTGCCCAGAGCAGCTGTGGCTGCCCCATCCCTGGAGGTGTTCAAGGCCAGGTTGGACGGGGCTTGGAGCAACCTGGGCTGGGGGGAGGTGTCCCTGCCCATGGCGCAGGGGTTGGAACTAGGTCATCTTCAAGGTCCCTTCCAACCCAAACCGTTCTGTGATTCTAAATTCAAAGCCTCATCCAAATCAGGTGCTTGAGGACCACCGGTCACTTCTTCAGATGGGGTCTGTGTCAGCAAAAACAGTGGGGAAAGAGGGACTGTACCTGGGATGGTGGCCCTGGGTGCCAGCGGGTGAAGGCACCTCACTGGGGAAATGGGGGAATAAATGGTGGGCAAAGAATTGGTCTCTGGGAATTGCCTAAAAATGTGGGGTTTTTTTCCTAATACAGTCTTGTGTGTTGTTTTTTCGCTTGTTGCTCTGGCTGTTCCTACAGCAGGGCATGAAAAAAATCCACCTTCATTCTGTGATATGGGATATTCAGTATCCAGCATATTTACTTGGCTGAGCTTCAGATTAAATATTCTGCTTAGTGCCTTGTGTGTCGTACATGTCTCCGCAGTGCTGAGCAGTGAAGCGGAGGGAAGCAACGGAGCCATTTTCACCCTGAAACGAAGCTCTTTGTGATGGCTCCAGAAAAAAAACAAACAAACTTCAACCTCCCCCAAGAAAAAGCAGCTTTGGTGTCTGCAATTTTGCAAGTTTCTCCCACCTGAAATACGAAGTGAAAATTAAATTTAAATTGTTTTCTTTCTCCTAAATCACATTTTGCAGATGCCAATTGCCTTTTAAAAGGTCAACCTTTTAGCCCACAGAGTACATAACCAATACCTAAACAATAGTCAGAAACTTCAGCCTGCCTTTATCTCCTCGCTTGGCTTCTCCTCCTTCCTGACAGACCATGTTTGGGCTGGGAAAGTGGCAGCTCCTGATGAAGGTGGCAGGGAGAGAGCTCATAGAACCCCACATCCGCAGTGGTCCCAGAAGAACACGAGCATCGCCAGCACTGCGTGAGGCAGGATTGCCTCTTGTCTTTCTTTTGTTGTCTTTTTTTCGTTGTCTTTTTATCTTTCTTTGGTTTCCTGGAGGACACATTAGCAGTGTCAGAGGCCACTTGCATGTCTTACAGAGCCATTATGGTAGGACCGAAGAAACTGAGTTTAACAAATGTTCTCCCCCTTCATGCAGTTGTTTGAATCCAGTCAGTTTTGCTCTGGAAACTCTTTCTGGTAGAGCATCCAGTCTGGGTGGGAGGTGGATTTGAAGTATGTCCATCCCTAACGTAGACCCAGAAGATGTTTCCCAGAAGCACTCCTTTCACTCATCACAGCATTGTGTTTCTCTTTTCAATTAGGTGTGCTACAGGGGACCTACAACTGCGCCGGAGTCACACCAGCACACAGCAGCTGCAAGACCAACGGGCCCGCATCCAGGTCACTGTGGCCACCGGGAGCCCAGGGTGGCCTTGAGAGGATGGAGGTGATGCTGTCCTGAAAAGTGACCCTTTATTGGGAATAAAGCAAGGAAGAAGGTAGGAGACTGGAGGATGAGAATGGGTGGGTTGATGCCACATTTGAGGGTACCAACTTCCCCACTGGTGTGTATGGGAGACAGATGGCAGAGACCCTTCTTGGCCATTTGGGGAAGACACAGCCATTTTCAAGCAATACCTTGCTGCTTGTTGTCACTGCCTCTGTGCAGCCAAACGATAGTCTGGTGAGTACATGGAGGAGCAGTGCTAGAGAATAAACCAGAAACCGTAGTCCTGATCCAAAGAGTGAATAGTCACTGATCAGGAAAGGACCAAGACTAGACCGGCACCTTGGATGTATACGGATATTATCTACATACATACATATGTCAAAATGGCACATCATTATTATTTATTATTCTATTGTTATCTACTGTTGGAGTGGGGCCAGAGGAGGCCATGGAGATGATCCGAGGGCTGGAGCACCTCCAGTATGAGGAGGTGTTCAGCCTGGAGACGAGAAGGCTCCGGGGACACCTTAGAGCCCCTTCCAGTCCCTAAAGGGGCTCCAGAAGAGCTGGGGAGGGACTCTTGATCAGGGAGGGGAGCCATAGGACGAGGGGGAATGGTTTTAAACTGAAAGAGGGGAGATTTAGACTAGATAGAAGGAAGAAATTCTTTCCTGTGAGGGTGATGAGCCCCTGGCGCAGGTTGCCCCGAGAAGCTGTGGCTGCCCCATCCCTGGAGGTGTTCAAGGCCAGGTTGGACGGGGCTTGGAGCAACCTGGGCTGGGGGGAGGTGACCCTGCCCATGCAGGCGGGTTGGAAGTAGATGATCTTCAAGGTCCCTTCCAACTCTAACCATTCTATGATTCTATGATAAAATGATTCCCTTTCATGGCACCACCCTATCTGTTGAAGGTCTATGAGCACACCGCTGGTTGGGTTTGGGTGAGTGCCCTATAGCACATTCCATATATAAAGACGCAATGGGAGAGTACTGACTGCAGGGAGCCTCTCAGCCGCGTTTGGGGTAGGATGTTGGGGGGATGCCGAGCTTTTCCTGGGCTGACTTCAGCTATCCCAGCCGAGCTGGCGGCCGCACTGGGGCTTCGGGAGGATGGCAGCAAGGTGCTGGGGAGCGAGAGCCGCGGGCGGTGAGGCAGCGCGCCCCGTGTAATGAGGCTGCCGATGACGGATTTACCTCATCTATTACCTTGTGCGGCGCGTATGTTTATGTTGTGGCTACGAGTATTAAACGAGGGCAGATTAGTTGTGTTTGTGCAGCTGCCAAGCTCGCTGTTGTGACATTTCCATCTGCCTCACTGTTGTATAACCCTCTGCTCCCACTGAAATTAAGAGCAATCCTCCTCCTTCCCCACTCCTTGCACCGGGGCTGGCAGGGCAGCTTATCCCCCAGCCTTCAGCATCGAGTCTCAGAGCCTTCCTTCCATCCTAGACCTGAAATCCCATGTCTTGCCCTGTTGCTCTGCAGCTAACGGAGAGCAAAACCACTGTTTGAACTGATGTATTGCAGCATCAGGACTGGCTCTTACGAGCTTTGAAGGCTGACAGTCACCTTCAGGTCAAAAGAATTTAGGACCTGGTCCTGGGAAGCCCTTATTTTCATCTCTCTGGTGTCCACCAACAGCAGCTATCAGCAAAGGCAGTAGCTGTTCATGCCATGACAGACCCGTACCCTACCTTACCCCTCAAAAAATGTAGAGTAGGATGGAAAGCACCTCTGAAACATCCCAAATTATGGCCTGCAGAGATCTTCTGGCAATGGCTGGTGGACCCAGAGCTTTTTCTGCAGCTCTCCACAGTCTGGGACTCGTGAAGTCAGTAAACATGGCCAGGCAGTCCTGGCACTGCCCTCATCCCCTGTCATGGACCGTAACGACCAGAAGTTGCCCAATGAATCCTCTTGATTTGAGAGGTTCAGAAGAGGATTTGGCACCCCTGCACTCCCAGAAGGCCAGATGCAGAGAGGTTAGGCTTAGGACAGGTGGATAGGGGTTAGGATTTTCAACGATGCCTTTGCAGCTCTGCCCTTTCAAGTTTCAAGGGTATCTTCGCTTACCAGCTTTCTCCTACCTCGACAGTAACCTTTGAGATGGCAAGTTGGTGGGGTGAGCGTGGGAGACGATGAAAGACGGGGAGGTGAAGAAACTTGTACCGAACATATTGTTGGCTCTCGGCCTGCGACGCTGGGCCCGCTCAAGGTCCTGCCAAGATCCTTTTCGCTGGGAGGATACGCCGATGATGACAGCCAGGTATTTCTTTGATGCAATTCTGTGTATTAATCGCGAAAGTACGTAAAGTCCCGTTTCCCTGAACACCGCAGGACCAAGTAGGCTGCAACAGCCTTGAGCCCAAGCCTGAGCCTGCCTGGAGCCACTCCTGTGCACCCCGTGTGCCTCCCCGCTCCTTCGCTTCGCGTTGCGTTTCCCCAGCTCCCTTTCTGGTACCTCCCTGGCACTTTCCTGGCTTTCTCTCTGCTTTCTCATCCCTCCGACGTAGATTAAAATAGGTACACGCACCCTTTTGTGCAAGCAACTGCGAGCCAACCAGAGCCCTGGGAGAAAGAGCAGTCTATCCTCCATCCTTTACAGAGATTCCCAAGAAATCACTCATTTTCCAGTCGAGCTTTGCCATGGTGGTTTGTGGCCTACACGAGAGTTTTTCCTGGTTTGGCTTTCACCAAACAAGGGTGAGAAGCTCTTCTTTCCTTTAGCCCCAAGTCAACGTAGCAAATTGGCCAACATGACTCTCAGCTTCAGCGAAACGTGCCCTTGGATCAAGGGGAGAACCGGTGGCTGCACAACTGCAGCCTCCTGGAGAAGGGGAGATGCTCTGCAAGGTGCCTGTATCTGTCCTGCCCGGTGGAAAGGGTCACGGGTCCCTTATCACCACCACTGTCCATCGGAGAGCTGCCCCACGGGGCATGGTCCCGCAGTCCGTGGTTCCCATGACCCTGGGCATGGAGCAGAAGTCAAAGAGGGCTTACCACTGGGGTCAGCCAGCACTTGTGATGATAGAAAATTCCCATCTTGGAGTGGAGCAGAAAACCCAAAGAGATTGTTTGCAAAGACCAGTCCTCCCATAGACTGCCCGGGACTGGGAGGAAAAGGGGTCTGTGTAAGCCACACCTGGACATTTCTCTGGGTGGATGCTCAGAGGGATACAGGGACCAACAACTGCAGCAATGCAGCGTAGGAGGAACGGGAATTTATTTTTGGGAGGAAAAGGTACCAAATTGGGGGGTCTGCATCCACCAAGATAAATTCACGCATGGGACATCCCGCAAATGGAGGAAACCGGGGTTCCACTTGGGGCATTAAGTAACCCAGATTCCTACCATGTGTTTAGCGTGAGATGTTTTTTTCTGGAAAAAAAAACCTTCTTTACAGCATTCACGAGAGTGGCCCACGCACGAAACAATGTAAGAAGGGAATGGTCTTTTTTGGCTGCTGAGCTCAGGACAGAGTGTCTCAGGACTTCTGACAAATAACGAATGAAAGACAAATGTTGTGGGACTGATGCTGACACCGCTCTGTGTTACCCCATCGGGATCAAGGCATGAACTGGGGGTCGTGACCATATAAAGCAGCACAACGGAGATATTATATTTTTTTTTTTCTGCCTGATGGAGGTCTCTAGCTCCTTTGCGGGGCAGCGCACCATCAAACACTCAGCCCATCCGAATGCACCGCACACAAGAGCAAAACATCTGGATGTGCTGTACAATAAACAAGACGCGGGCAAGTCACGCCCCTCCAGATAATCCGCTGTTCAAAGTGAAAGCTTGCCACAGAAATTTGGAAAAGTGGGGGGGAGGGGGAACGGGGCAGGCCTCTTTTTATGCTTGGAAACTATTTAAATATGTCAATATTAAGGGAATGTAATTACCACTCAAGCAATTCCAGCAAACAAGTCAGTAACAGCGCCTACTTTACGGGAAGTGCATTTCCTCTTGGCAACCTTCTGGCTGGGAATTATCAAGTACACGGCTCTCCCTCTCCCCTCCATCCCCTTCATCACCGGCACCGCAGGGACCAGCATCTTCCAGTGGTGTCCTGAGTGCACATGGGGGGACCATGCTGGTCAACATAACCCACTTGGAAGTGATGCCCTAAACCCCTGAGCAAGGTCTGCTGTGGGTCCAAAGACACCAGGCAGCCCAGTGGTGCTGAAGAGCCCCATCCCATGCTCTTCTTGGGGTCAGTGCTGACCATCGTTTCTGTGGTCAAGGTCACTAGGAGAAGCTCAGTGCTACTCTGCTTCCCAGAGCATCTGCCCGGAGAAGCTCTTGCAGCGATGCTGCGGCAAGAGTCAGAGGAAGGGGAGGACTGCGGTTAAGGGACCAGACTCCATACCCAGATCTCCTGAGTCAGCTCCCAGGATCACCACCGATGTCCTGTGTCGCGCCGGGTGAGTTGCTTCACCCTCGGTGACACCAGCTCCTGCCTTATAAAGCCCTTCTGTGGTCAGTTGTGTGGCAATGCAGAGTCATGCTCCGGCTTGGGGAAGTTACTAATGGTCTTTGACTACTTCTGTTTTGAAAACACTGAACCCAAAACCAAGGTTCCTTGAACCATTAGTCACTGAAGGAAATGATGGCTTCTCAAAGCTGCTGAGAACCTTCCCAGGGCTGCTGGGAGGGGACAACCTCCCCCCTCCCTATTGGGGATGCTTGGGGCATATCCGAGCTGGCACATGGTCCAGGGAGATGCTGAAACTGGACAATTGCCATGAACAAAACCCATCTCATGGGAAAGCTATCCTGTAGAGCGGCCACCCTGCAACTGTCCCCTCCGGGATCATCTACGGGCACTGCTGACCCCTGAGCTACCCAATGCCGTTTGCGCAAGAACCCACTAAAGACACCAAAAAATAATCTTCAGCCAAAGCAGTGGCAATTAACCTCATCATTCATTAGCTAGGGGCTGTGTATAATCCTTATTATTGAGTATGAGCATTTCCAGCATCCCTGTGTGTTGTGGAAGTGCTTTCATCCACACTTTGCTTGGGTTTATCTTTTCATCCACCTTTTGCTTGGGTTAAACTTTCAAGGGTTTATCCCAGACCACCCAGGAGACTTATCCATCTCCACCAAGACACTTGACCACTCACCCCTCTGCTGCGACCCAACACTGGGTGACAGCAGTGGTTGCAGTCCATCTTTCATCAAAGCCAGGTCCCAAAGTCTGTGTGGGGCAGCATGATGCTCAGCCGAGGTGCATTCTTTTGGGTTGGGTCATTAGGCTTTTCACATCTTTGATTTTGCCACCGCTTTGACTAGTTTTGAATTGCATCGACTCCACGTTGCCCGGGATATTCTTGCAAACCTGATGTGAAGTGTGGGAGTGCTCGTTATTGTTCATAGCACGTGGACCATGCTATGGGCCTTTATAAATTCGTTAAAAGCACTTGAATATTTTTAATTAAGTCTTTTTTTTTTTTTTCAATATCCACCCAATTTGAGTCCTAATCGCATCTAACAGCTGCAGAGGAGCTATAACAAAAGATTAGCTCATGTTTAATGTCTGGTTAATGCCTGAAAGGCGTCTTGAAAATGTAAAATGCCACAGAAACGCTGAATAATCTTATTTTTGTTGTCGACACTCCCCTTGAGCAATGCCCTTAAGCCTGACAAATGCTCACTGCAAGCGAAGCGAACGTCCTCTCATTATATTTGAACAATCACATCTCATGCCCTGATGCACAGAAAGCCCACCGCGATGGTGCCTGCCTAGCTGGGGACGTTATTTTTTACTGGGCAGGCCCATTTTTGAGTCACCCCAGAATTTCTCCTCGCAGAGTTCAAATTTCTGCCCGTGGCTGGATCGCCGCCTGCAGTAACTGCTGCAGCGTGAGGTCCAGCCTCCAGCACCCCAGCAGAAAGATAACGGATGGGGTCCCTCGTCCACATCTTGGGGTCCGGAACCCGATCTTAGCTGCTTTGTTTTCCTGTGTTTCCCCCTTCGTGAAGGGTGTTGGCAAGTGTTACACTAAATCCTTGCTGAAAAGCCACCACTGGGACATCAAGTATTTTTACAGCTTTTTTTTCCCCGGTATATTTTGCCCATTATGGGGGATGGCCCCACTCCCTGCACCCAGAAGACACCCCATTCCATATTCATTGATTTTTTTTATTTTTTTTTTTTTGTGGCATCCCTCAGATCATACCAACTGATCCCACAGCTGTATCCATGTTTTTCTCCCCAAACAACGCCAGTTCCGGGGCATCTGGGGGAGCCGGGGCTGCCCGCGGCCGCACGCTCTGCGCCGCATTGATCGGCACGGTAATTCCTCGGGCGGCGCAGGGCACGCTGTGCATTAATCTGCTCCCGTTAGCTGTAATTTGATAACATTAATGCTTGGAGCCCAGCCTGCGGGAGCATATGGATGGCTTCCCACTTGCGCCGGGCTCCTGCTCT
>VZSZ01006627.1:294642-320414 GCA_013398815.1 Ibidorhyncha struthersii
TGGGTAATGCACTCAGGAAGTCAGTTGTGGGGAAAAAAAAAGTCAAGAAAACCTTAGAGGAGGTGACGGGGAAAGGTCCTTTCCATCAGGCTGCCATACTGCTCTGGGGTTACAGTGATGATGGACCCTCACAGCCATCGCAGCGTCGGGTCCCAGTTAATTACAGCGAGTCGTGGAGTTGACATGAGGAATAACTCAGTTCAGGAAAGACACGGACCTGTTGGAGCAGGTCCAGAGGAGGCCATAAAGATGATCCAAGGGCTGGAACACCTCTGCTGTGAGGAAAGGATGAGAGAGTTGGGGTTGTTCAGCCTGGAGAAGAGAAAGCTCCAGGGTCACCTTGTTGCAGCAAGCCAAGAAAGATGGGGACAGAGTTTTTAGTAGGGCATGTTGTGATAGGACAAGGGGTAATGGCGTTAAACTAAAAGAGGGGAGATTCGGACTAGATAGAAGGAAGGTGGTGAAACACCGGCCCAGGTTACCCGGAGAGGTGGGAGATGCCTCATCCCTGGAAACATTCCAGGTCAGGTTGGACGGGGCTCTGAGCAACGTGATCTAGTTGAAGATGTCCCTGCTCATGGCAAGGGGGTTGGACTAGATGGCCTTTAAAGGTCCTCTCCAACCCAAACCATTCTGTGATTCTATGAATAACAACGATGCAGATGAACTTGGTGGTGGCAAACACTGAGTGCCTCCATCAGCGTAGAAGGTCTCAGGCGTATGGAGGAGCTGCTCGGTGAACTGAGGACAAAGACTCTGCGCTGATGGTGATGCCAAGGCAGGGAGCTTGCTCCCAGGCAGGATGGCGGGAGGGATGCTGATGTTTTCACAGCATGGACCAAACTTTTCTGATTTGAACCCATTAGCCCACCGCAATGTCTTAATATTGCCTGGTCACTGCAAATGTGGTGGAGGAGGCGGAAAAGCACAGCCACGTCTGCACCAGCGCTACCTCCGGCAGCGTGTGCCGGGCTGTCTCAGGGCTCTGCATCCACAATAGGTGCAGGGATGTAGAGAGGGATGTAGGAAAAATGAATCCCAGCCAAAATGTGCAACTTTTGGCCCTCTAGGATTGTGTCATATATTATATCGCATCCCACCACGCTGTCCTGAGAAGAGAGGCTGCTCCATGGTGGTTGCTCCACCTTCATCACTCCTGGTGGCCACAGGGTACACAGACACGGGAATTTTGAGTTATTCACTGCTTTGGCTGGATGACAGTGTCATGCAGCCGTGAGCTGCTTTCTTGACCTTTCCTGGTGGGACATGTGGCTCAGTAAGGATGGACTTTCTCAAGGTGGGACAATAGCAGGTGGTGGCTGAAATCAAGTAAGTTCCTTTAAATTTTAGGTCTGTTAGGAACATCCCGGCCAAAACCTAATGTAGATGGAAATACAGGAGCTGGAAGCTTGAATCCTGCGAGATCAATGATAAAACTGCTCTTGTCTTCGGTAGGGCCAGAGCACAACGAAAAACCCAGCTGTGTTACAGGGAGTAATCGTTCTTCTAAAGCACTGGGTCACGCGAAAGAGTGATTTCTGGCTGTAATCCCAACAGTATTACACTTGGAGAGCAGACTGAGACAGTAATACCGAGGAAGCTTGATACTTCATGTCTGTTTTATTTGTTTGATGAAAAATTAGCAAGGAACGAATGGGAAAAGTAGTTCTTCTTTTCTCTAATATGTGAATGTTATCCCAGAAAATAATTTCTCTTCCCTGTAATAAATCTTGGGGAGGAATGGGAAAAGTAGTTCTTCTTTTCTCTAATACATGAATGTTATCCCAGAAAATAATTTCTCTTCCCTGTAATAAATCTTGGGGAGGAATGGGAAAAGTAGTTCTTCTTTTCTCTAATACATGAATGTTATCCCAGAAAATAATTTCTCTTCCCTGTAATAAATCTTGGGGAGGAACTTCTCTGACGGGCATTTCACCCCGGCTGTCAGCTGAGATAGATGTATGGGAAGATGTAGAAACAAAATAAGGAGATTTAAACATAATCTTGATTCCATTTCTCTATCAGACATAATTTAAAGCGAGCCTAACCATCCACATTTCATTGCCTGCAGACAAAACAAGGTGTAACGTATATCCCTTCAGAAGCACTTGAGATGATTAAGAGAAAAGCTTTCATAGAGCGTATTTCCTTGAATAAACACCAGCTCTCCTTCCCTGCCTCGCCACCGAGTACCCCACCACGGTGATCTCAGCATCTCACAAAATGAATTTCAGACGGAAAAAAACAAACTGAGGGTGCAAAAAGGCACCAAGGAAAGAGGATTGCCCCCTTCGGCAACGCAGGGTCTCCGGGGAGACCCACAGCCCGCCCGGTTTTCAAGCAACTATTAAATATCCAGCTCTGAACGGCCTCAGACACCCTTGGCCTGCAAAGCCCCATCGAGGTAGAGCATCTTGCTCGTGTCATGCTTTCATATGGATGCAAGCTTGGATTTTAACCAAAGCGCTCTAATGAAGATTAAACAACTCCACAAGCAGCTGCTCCATGGTGATATTAAGTGGAGACTGGATAAAGTTATCAATTTAGATTGAACCGGGGAAGTTCTGCTAATGCACTTGGACAACAAAGGTGCACAGATGGCAACCAAAATGCTTAGGGAACTTCTTAAGAAAAATCCAGCTGAGCCTTATAAACAAATGTCCTTTGTAAAACCGGCATCTAAGGAGCGAGCGAGGGAGACTCTGCCTGAACTGCTTTAATTAATTTTTTTTTTTTTTTCCATCGGGGACCTGCCTGAAGTGTGAGATGTTTGAATTATCAGTACCATTGCAACAGCCACGTGGCTGCAGGGAGGAAAAAGGGAAGACAGGAGTCACGTGCGGCCCATCAGTGCTTGTTAAGAAAACGGCAATTCTGGTTTTTCTAAAAAAAAAAAAAACAGGGTAAAGAAAACAGCTTTGCACAATTCTTTCCCCACTCGTTTCTGTGGGGCGGGGGCTTTTCTGAGCACAACACCTTGCATCCATTCGCAGAGGTCTTTGAAGCTGCCCAAACGCAAACCATCAGGCTGAAGACCTGATGGAAGTTGCCTCGCTTGACACGCACACAACTAACGAGAGAAGACGGCGACGCAGCTTAGCCGATGGCTTTGAACTCGTGCATACGCCTTCCAATTATTTAAATGGCCTGGTTAGATAAACATCAGCACCCAGGGATCATCGTTAATATGCACAAGAACAAATGTTCCAGATTTTTAGCCCGTAACTTATTCAAAGCAGTTGGTCGGGGAACGGGGCTGTTGCCCTCGTGTTGCCTTCAAACCCGAAGCCTCCCGGGGAAGGGACTTGTCTGGCCCCGTTCACCTGTCCATGTGCTCCATATAGGATAATTATCCATGAGGATAATTGCAGGGGTCAAGTGATCCTGTGTTTGAAAGGTCTGCAAGTGTGCTTCAGCGTCAGAGGAGCTGTTTCTCTGTGAGAGGTCATTAGCAGGTGACAGGGCCTTTATATTTTGCTGGGGAATGGAGCAGGCTGCATCGTCACCATCCTTCCATTGCTGCTCCCCTCGTAGGTCGGATCTGCTCTCCTCCAGTCGGAGCAGCCGCTTCAATGTCAGGTCGCCAGCAGTACCGGGAGGATGCTGCCTGCTGTGGCTCATGTCACCCTGGCCAAGTCCCTCCTTTGACTGCACAAAGATCTAAGGGCAACCAGGCTCTTCATGGGGTGCTGCGGGTCTTGCTGCCCATGGCAGGTTTTGAAGCCAACGGGGGACCCAAGATGTCAGTGGGTAAGTGCTAATTCAGTGTAACTCAGCTTCTGGCCTGTGGTTTACCAGGACATCCAGAGGTGGTCTACAACATGATCGCCACTCCCTAATTCCAATCAGGTGGAATTAGCAATACGTCTCATTAAAAGCTCATGCCAGGAGATGGTGCCCTGAGGAAGAGGAGGAACACACAATTCCCTGTGTGATGTCCAGGAGCCCAGGCTCAGCCTGCCTTCATCAGGGCACCAAGCCCCATGCCCTCCATCAGCAGGGTGGAAGCAAAGAGCTTGAGGTTAGATACATGGTAAAACACTGCTGCTGTTCACTCGATGGCTGCGTCCGTCCTTGTACAGCCCCTCCTTTCAAGTTTGACCCCAAACCTGGCACCTTTGGTCAGCAGCAAGGCAGTTCCCAGCATTACTGCTGTGTCTCTCACCCTGATCACTCTTCCCATAAAACATTTAAACCACCAGCGAAGGGAGGTTTGCACAAGGACACTCCTCCTGAAGCAGAGATGGTTGCAGTTGGGTGCTGGCAGCACCCCAGGTCTTGCAAAAGCCCCACCACCACCAGCAATGGTGAGCTGTGAACTTTCCCAGCCACCAGCAAGAAACCTTCTTCTACAGCTTGGTCCAAGCAGAGGACATCAGCTGCCCAGGGAGGTGGTGGATTTGCCATCCCTGGAGGTGTTTAAAATAGATGTGGTACTTGGGGACATGGTTTAGAAGTGGTTTTGTCAGGTTAGGTTAATGGTTGGACTTTAGAAGTGTTTTTGTCCGGTTAGGTTAATGGTTGGACTTGATGATCTTAAAGGTCCCTTCCAACCTCAACAATTCTATGATTCTATGATTCTGTTCATTGCTACCAACTAAACCAAGGCAGAGCAGATCGGAAAAGAAAGTGCCAGCTACCGCAGACAAGTGCTTTAAGTGACACAATAGGACAATAAATGAAAGCAATGATCAGACAGCACTTTCACATCACTAGTTTGCCAAATACGGCCTGACCCTGCTTAGCTAATTTTACCCTTGGTTTACAATGGAAGGTGAGTTCATCCTACATGGCTGAAATACAGCCCCTCGAGACAGACAGGGGCCAGATTTACAAATATATTTGATGTATTTTGCATTTCTGTAAGTTCTGTTACGTCTAAGCTGTGGTGTAACCTGGGCTTTCTGGGGCAGGAGACCTTCATTTGGTGGAGATCGATGGAGGGAGGGGAGGGTGAAAGGCGGGTGCTGCAGAGAGCCAAGAGGGAGACTTTGCTGTTCCAGTTACATGTTATCAGTGTTAAATTATTCTTTAAATACTGCTATATTTACCTTTGCAAATCCAACTGCTTGAGGAAAAAACAACACATGGACAGGCTCTTTTAAAAATTGATTTTGCTATACATTGGAATGATATAAGCCAACGGCAGAGATGTGTATTGACATTTCAGAAAGCCAATTGACGTACGTGGTACGGGGACTGGGGTCAGTGGTTTGACTTTTCATGGGGTAAGGAGTCTGCCTCTTCATTGCTTAACCGCAGCACACCACATGTGGACGATAGGGGCGTTCTTGTCTTCTTTGGAAGCACAATAAAATCACGCACATGCTGGAAGAGGGTGCTAGATGGAGGAGTTATGCCATAATAATAAAAATTGCTATACAGGCTGTGCCAGTCAACTTCCCCTTAAAAACATGCCCTACCATGTGCCTTATTCCCCGGCATTCGATTTAAAAAGTACTTTGCCTTTCTTTTTTGAACCTAGACAGCAAACGCTGTGATGTTAGGGATTTTTTTCACTGTTCAAAACAATTTTTTTAACTTCACAAACAGCCACAGGTATCAGCTCGGAGGTGTTACATCAGACACCGCCCTAATATCTTGAAACCTTCTGGACAAAAGGACTCCAAGAGCCCCCTGGTTTCCCAGCAGCCATGGAAGTAATGGACTGGGTGTTCCTGTAAACTGTTGCTACTTAGATTAGATGCATTTCATAGGATAGGTGGGGACTTCTTTTCAAAAAAAAAAAAAAAAGAAAGAATTAGATATTGATGTTTAACTTGTTCATACTTACAAACACATATTAATGTATCAAATGCAACCTAATGGCCGTGTGCTGCGCACCTTGGCCCAGGCGAGGGCTTCCTGAAGTCCACAGAGCTGCTTGCTCGAGCAATAAAATTGCTGTTTGCAAGACCAATTAGCCGATGTATGAAATAGAAAAGAGTGAATCGTATATTCATCTTTCCTGGACTCATTTCTGGCACCGCCTAACTGTATTCCCTAACCGGCTGCCTGGGTACCTTGTTCACATACACTTATATTTCCATATGATCATATACTAGTGGGGAGGGTGCACATCTTTAAAATACTCTTTATCTTGGGAAAAGGAGTGCAACTTTCTTGTTGCATCTTGGTTGTAGCACCCCTCCATGCTTCACGTCAGATATTTTCAGAGCAAGTCAGAGTGATGCTGACCTTCCTGGTGTGCATCACAACTTGCTCAGAGCTACACCCGACAGCTCTGATGCGTCGTTGTGTGTCAGGTCCTTGTTGGTGAAGAGTGTGGGCTGCTTGAACCCTGGGGACACCAAAAGTGCCTCAACCTGCAGAAGGTTTGTTTGTAAAACGGTCCTGGAACAGCGAGAGATGGGGATCCCAGCATCACACAGGGCTGGCATCCTCTCTGCCCCTCCAAGGCCAAAGGCAGACTGGCGGGAGATCAGGTTGATATTGGTGGGTACCTAAAATGTTTACCCCGAGGAACTGGACTCAGTGGTTTCAACACCGGGTTGCTTCTCCACTTGCATGTAGTCACATAGAAATTCTTTCTGCTTCTTTGCATGCTGAGCAGACCCAGAAGCTAATTCGTAGGGTATTTAGTGCAAATCAATGCTGACAACAGTAACCCATCATCTTTTGGGTCATCCAGTGTGAACCAAATATGAAGATCCCTGCGTTTGCCCTTAAGTCACGGTCGTTACACTTGGAAAAGGCTGTGCAGGTTTTAGTGATACGCACTGGTTGACCTGATCTTATCTGTCAGCCATTCTTAGAAAAGAAGAAGCCGTATATAGTATTTCAGTCTCTAATTATGAGGTCCATTTCAGTACTCCAGTTCTTGTGCACAGACACTTATACTGTAATATATGTTTAAAAATGCCGTTACAATTTATCACCTGGTAAAGCAGACTGGTGTACTGGTCAAAACACCCTAAACAGCAGAGATGTCCTTACCCTCAGGGCACCAGTCCCTATTTTCTCCTTGTTTATGGTCCAGCAGAGCATTGACCCTTCTCATGCTGGGGTTCCTTGAGATGCTGAGAAGCCATCCAGCTTTTGTCTCAGGAAGGGAGCTCTGAGCACATGGGTGCATCTTGTGCAAAGGTCCATACGTCACAAATAACGGTGGCTGTTGCTTTGTTGGGCTTTTCTCATTGAGGTGCAGTGGGTGCAATTCCCAGCTGTGCTTCGCGGAGGGGTTGCCATCATCAAAAGACATTCAAGAGCCTTGCACACCTAGGACAGGTTGCAAGAAAAATGAGCGAACCGTAGAGATGCAGCAATGGAAATAATAATCTACTTTGGGATTTGGCAAGTGGACAAGGTCTTATGTCCGGAAACAGGGTGGAGGGATGAAGGGCTGATGCCGCCCAGCAGAGAGCCGGTACTGCCATTTCTCTGAGAGAATGGGGGTTGTTTGCTCTGGTTACTTTCCAAGGTCATTCTGATGCCTCAGAGGTGAAAGGATTTCAAGGAAGCATTCGAGATGCTCATTCGGTCACATCCAAACCTTTTTTTTAAAAACATGCCTCAGCGAAATGACTCGCCGTTTCACACGGGAAGGCTGCATGGTGCGTCAGCAGTGGAAAGTGCCGGAGGCAGAGCAACGCCACATAGACGGCACTGAGTCCATTGGGCGTCTGGAGCGGTCAAAGGCCAACAAGATTTTCCAATATCCTCTAACTGGTGCTAGAAGGAAAAATACGAAAAGTCTTTGGGGTGCAATATGAGCTGATTAAAAGAAAAATAAAACAAAGCACTAATTAACTGTGCTATTAAAGGTCCATCCACTTCGCTGGGGGAAAGAGCAACATCTTCTAGGATGGATGCTTGCTAATAAATCAGGAGGTCTTTGTTCATCTGCCAGCTCCCCCACAGGCTGGCTGGGTGGTCTTGCTGTGAGTCAAATCTATTTAACCTCAGTTTCTCTATCTGCAAGATGAGGCGGAAAACTACGTATTCCTCTCTCCCCTTTAATGAATGTTGAACTTCAAAAAAAAATTTGAAAAATTGGAAAGTGCTATAGAAAATTGAAGTGTTGCTGCTATTTCGTACATAGCAAAAGCCAAGAGTCCTGGATGAGGAGTCCTTTTCCCCTTTGTTATCACAGAGAAGTTTTTAAGATAGAGGCCTCCAGGAGAGGAGATATGTCAGCTGCTCCCTAAGGAGGGAGACGGACAAAAACTGCCAAATCCTGAACAGGACCCCTTCCAAACTGCAGGAATCAGGCAGAGGTCTTCCATCAGCAGACTGATGATCTGCTTTGCTGCCTAGAAAGGTGGCTGGCAGGAACTCTCTCAAAACATCTGATAGCGCCTTCGATCTGGTGAGGTTTCCCACAGGAGCGTCATGACCTGATTGCTGTGATGAAGAGGCTGATGCATGGAAATTAAAAGGCCATCGTGACCCCAGCTCTGCCACCGAGCTGTGCTATGAGACGTGGAGGCTGGGGAGGTGGATGGAGTACACAAGCTTTGCAGGAGGAAGGAGAAACGTGGGCTGCAGTGAGTCATAGAATCATATAATAGAATCATAGAATGGTTTGGGTTGGAAGGGACCTTAGAGACCATCTAGTTCCAACCCCCCTGCCATGGGCAGGGGCACCTTCCACTACAGCAGGTTGCTCAAAGCCCCGTCCAGCCTGGCCTTGAACACTTCCAGGGACAGGGCATGAGTTCTCTTGGTAAGCTCTACTCCACCTCACGAGAGAGGAAGACCTGGTGGAAGGAGCGTAGAAAGAGAAGAGCTGGGCATGAAGACACGCGGGGCTAAACCCAAACCCAGTGGGTCACATTCGTCTCCTTGCAGGAACAACGGATGGCCAGACATCCGGAGGCTCATTAAACCACACCACATTTCCCTGCGCTCACTAAGCCAGGGCTCATTCAGTCATTTTTATAGTCAGTTTATATTTTTTTCCTGATCCAGTCTGTTTTTCAGTTAATTGCTTTTTACCTTGGATGATCTAGAACAAGCCTTTTATATAACAGCCCTTACTGAGACAGAAAGCATGATAGATGGAGCCTGAGTCCTGCAATTTGGTATTTAGGTGGCTCTGTCAAGAGTGCGGTCAAGAATGTTGTAACAGATGGTAAATCTGAACATCCACTGTGTCCTCCAAGTCAAAGAGCTGTGACTCAAACATGAAGGCAGCCATCCAGAGGGAACTGGATTTGTTTTTCAAGATAGCCAATCTAGACATAATTTTACCACCTTGCACCTTGATATTCTCATACTCTCTTCTTATAGTCCTTTGGGGAAATTTCTGAGATCGCATTTCATTATTTCCTACCATCAGCTCCACGATTTGCTAACGCAAACGGCAAGGTGTTAGCAAACAGTAGGAACAGTAAAAATACTTACTTCGCCGCTGTTGTGAAAGCGTAGGTATAATGTATCTATTTACTGAATTACAGAAAATTGCTTTCCTCCCGCAGATGAGTGTTGGCAAAATTGGTCACTTAATTCTTAAGACTGAGAGAAAAGTAACAGCAATTGCTTCAATGTCATGGCAACACATGCCAGCGCAGTGCGGATCTCAACATCTCCTTGCTGCAGTCCTCCCTCAGGAAAAAAAAAAATCATATTTTCGGCAGCAGTTTAGCACTGAGGTTTCCCAGGAGCAGCGCTCCTGGGAAAGCATTACCCACGCTACCAGGTCTGCTGGATTTGGGGGAGCATCTCCAGCCAGCCCCATTTCGAACATACTTCAGGCAGCTGCCTCTGCTCTGCCCTACTATCAGCAGGCGTTTGACGGCACCTCCCTGCCTGCTATTAAAATCCTCCCCCAAGCTCGAACGGAGATTTTCGACGTCTGCAAGAGCATATGAGCAACAGTTTGTGTGTGGCTTTGCAGCCATCTCACACGATCAAGGGCTTTGAGGGGTTTTGCTGGGTGGTGTGGTGATGGCCATTGTGGGTATGGGGGGCTCAGGCTTTTGGCTTCTCCGTGTGAGAGTAAATGTCAATTATCTTGCTAGCCAAGCTAATCATATGGGAATAAAATCCTTACGGGCTGTAAATTACGCTGAGTCTCTCGGATCTACAACTCACCCTCCCAAAAAATCAGCTCTCTTGCCTTCAACTAGGGCTCAGGCAACCGTATGGGTGGAGTATGGGTGGATTCCCAATGATATCATGGAAGGATGTGGGTTCGCCTGCGAATTCCTGTGTCTTCTCCTGAGCTAATTTCACTCTTTGTTTACTCTTATCAGGACCTCTGCAGCCAAGAATTAATTAGCAGCACTGCCTTAGTACATCGAGGTCCTACCAGTTCAAGGCATTGTACACACACAAAGCCAAGGAGGTCTGCGCAGCTTAAAACAATTTTTTAAAGGAAACTGTTACTAAGCACTATTACTAGTAAAAAAAAATCAGCTAATTATCCCAGCAAAAACAAACACTTAAGTGGGGAACGTCTCTCCAGCTTCATTGTGCAAAGCAAGCAGTGGTAGTAGTTAGGAAGAAGATGTTTCAGCAGGGACTTGGGAATTTTTTTTGCTTGCTGAAAGGCTTTTCTACTGCCCTCCACCGTGCCTGGGACCTGGATAAGCCAGGCCAGATAGCCTCAGTTCCTGCATTGCCTGGGGCTGTGGATTTTTATTTTGTGATGTTTTATTTTATGATGTGTATTTTTATTTTGTGTTTGGGGGTGTTTTTTTTGTTTCTTTGGTTTTTGGGTTTTTTTTTTTGTAAGACGGATAAAAAGCATCCTAAACAGAATGATACTGTACCGCGCAGCATTAATGCCGTCACTTGAAGTGAAACACGCCGAGGTTATTTGCTTCCTCTATTTGCTAAAATAAATAAATCGTGTGTAGATTAAGTGCTGTGCAATGAAGGCGGCATTGTACGCAATATTCCCCGGCAGACGCTTACATTTCCTAGATAAGATACATGGCAGCAAAGGCTGATGAACTACAGACTTTCACATGGAACTACTACTAACTACTATCACCACTAAAAATATCACCTAGCTATACTTGCTAAAATAAACATTTATATGCACAGATAATACCCAAGCTTCAATGTATAAACCAACCGGTGGTGGATAACTGTTACAAAAAGCTGTGCCAGTAAAGCACGTTGCCGCACTTCGCCTGTTACAGGCTCTTTTCTGGTGTCACGTCCAAAACTATTGACAGGAGTTGGGATGCGTCGGCAAGTGGAAGCAAATCCAGACTGCGTGTCCCAAAATGGAAAAAAAAAAAAAAAAAGTAATTTCTTTTTTTTTATTGTTTTTAATTAGAGGAAAATCATTAGCAAATATTTTCACATCGTAATTTTCATGCCGATGAGAGCATCGGACCAAAATAATAGAAGACTCATTTCCTCTTAGGAAACTAAATGAAAAATGAGGCTTGGTAGGAAGCTCATGAAATCAGCTAATCTGTCGCACAGCTCCAGGAGAGGAATACCCGCAGCAAACGGGGCTTCAGGAGCCCTTTTCCTTCATGGAAAGTGTGCTGGGAAGCTCTGCCTAAGCCAGCCCTGGGATAAACCCCCCCGTCCCAGTGTGGTCCCACCTCCCTGTGTCTCCTCTTGAGAGAAAGTCCACATTCCATGTCTGGCAAGTAGACATCTTCAGCCATAAAAAGGTTTCTGACCTACAGGAGGCATTTATTTGTTTTTCTGTTGTGTGGGAAGACAAGACATTTAAGTAGTCATCTGCCAGACAAAATCAACTCCAGAATCCAAAACCTTCTACAATGAGAGACCAAAGGCCAGATGAGAAACTTATTCAAGCGTTCTTGTGTAATGTTTCTGCTCAGAGAGAGTATGGCTATGGTTTCATCTGAATATTTTGCAAGTGCGTGTGAAATAATAATGTTACTAAAGTTACCCTTCATAACACTGCTCTTGTTATTTTAATTTTATTTTTTTTCCCTCCAGGATGGACTGAATTTAGCCCTTAACGTAATTCTAGGTTCAAGCAAGATGATCCAAAACACCTTGGAAGCGTCAAGGAAGTGCCCCAATAAACACTTTGTCGTTGATGCCCAAAGACACGATCATCTCAGGCAAGGTGGAGCCAGATATAATGCTGTGTTTGGTCTTTTGGACCAACCCTATCAAGAGCAACCTGTTATTTTAGGCAAATCAGATCAAAGGCAGCTATCAGTGCTCTTAAACGACTTTTGACCCTGTGCTTCTGCCTATTTTTGCCCGCCTGGGGTGGGAATACCGCATGTGCGGCAGCACCGTGGCCTTGAAATAAAACAGCACAGCTCCCGAAGCGCCAGTCAGTGCTCACACAAGCGAGAGTTTGTCAGGTAAATCTGAATGCAAAAATAGCGAGATACACGCCAAAATCATGTACTGGGGCTCAGTACATACAAATCCCGGAATAAAGATAAGCCAGCCTAACCATCTGGATATGTATGTCATACAACAATCTATGCAATTTGGTTTTTGCTCTGAAATCCTCCTGTCCTAAAAAAAAAAAAAATAAATAAAAATAATAATAAAACAAGTTAATTTTAAACGTTTTTTTTTCTGCCACAAACATCTAAATTGGAAAATCCTCGAGCAAGCTGTTCCTTTTCTATTCCAAATCTTAAAACGAACCAAAAAAAAAAAAACACCCAAACCAACCAGAAAACCTGAACAATTAAATTCTGCCACAGAAATCAATGCAGACAGGCCCCCTTTCAATGCTAGGTATTTATTTTCATGTATTAAGTGTTCCTAGTAGATGCGTGAAAGAAAATATCTCAATTTTTGCCTTTGACAATGCGACTTCTAAGAAGCATTTTTTCAGCGCCAAGAAAGATCAGTCACATTATTGCTGGCAGTAAGTAGCACTCCCACAAGCTGTTAAATTCTTTACCTGCAGACGAGTGGCTCTTGAATAGGTAAAAAACCCTATTTCCTGCCTTTTGAAGATACGAAAGGGACCCAAAAGGATTATGAAATCACTGTAACTGATAACCGTCAGACAGCAGCATTATCAAAAGGCGAGGATAAATGACCAAATTCATCCAACAGCTAAATGTTTAAAGTCAATAAGTTCAAACTGGAGATGAGTTGCCTTCAGCAAAGCCGAGGTCTACAAGGTGTTGTGTTAATGAGGACAGTGAAAGAATAGCAGATATTATGAGTGACAGCAGTAGTGTGTATACATATATATAAATATATATGTGTGTGTGTACGTATATATAAAAATCTGGAAAATGCATGCAACACTTCAGAGGAACGAAACCGCAGATCTGGGGTAAAAATAACAAAGGTGTCAGCATGATACAGAAGC
This sequence comes from Ibidorhyncha struthersii, assembly GCA_013398815.1. Taxonomy (NCBI): domain Eukaryota; kingdom Metazoa; phylum Chordata; class Aves; order Charadriiformes; family Charadriidae; genus Ibidorhyncha; species Ibidorhyncha struthersii. The sequence goes on from VZSZ01006627.1 coordinate 307,895, forward strand.
CTATTTCCCAATTTAAAAAAAAAAAAAATACAACCCTACAGTCTAGACTGGGAGCCTGGAGCCAAGAAACTCCTGCGGTCACTTTGTGCAGAAGAGGAGACAAAGCTCGCCCACAGCCTGCCAGTGTAGGAGAGCTCAGAAAGGGTCTGTTGGTTGTGTGGATCCTACAATCGCATACGAACAAGTGGTTACCTGGAAAGATTTTTGATGGGCTACTGTTTTATTAAAGCCCATAAGTCCAAGTCCTGCGTATGTGGTGAGCACTGGGACTGGAAATGGGCTGTAGACACGTCACTCCCCTTCCTCCTAGGATCTACCACCTCCCTTGCTCACTTCATTTATGGCCGATCCATCTGCTGGTAAGGTCGACATCGGGAAAACGAGGTCCACACCAATCCGATCATGCGTTCCTCGTGGTGTAACACAAACCAAACCCAACTTTCCAGGCAGGGACAGCTCAATCTTTAAAGGCATTGTCCTCCCGGCAAAAGTTGTAAATACATTCAAGATCTCCCTGATAAAAGTAGTAATTGAGGATGCTTTACCTCCCATGGGAACAAGCTTTGTTGCCAGGCATACTAGGTCATTTTGGCATCTCATTTGAAATGATGCCCAGCGGGCTCTTGCTTTGACCGCGCGTACTAGGTTTTTCCGGTGTTCCACAGGGCATGAGGCTACGGCACGAGAACAAGGTCACTCAGCCCTCTGCTTCTGTGTTATTTTTTCCTCTCGCCCATGATATTTTAAAAATTCACAAGAAAACCATAATTGGTGTTATTTATTATCTGTCAGTGTTAGCACCCTCACAATCTTGAAGGATTTCTTCATTCTCAAGAGGCAGCAGTTCCTGCTCCATAAATGGCTTAGCATCCGGGCAAGTCGACAGAGGGCCATGAACAAACACCATGGAAATTAAAAAAAAAAGAGAAAGTGTCCTGTTGATAAGACTCGGGGGTTCTCTGACAGGGCTAACGTGTATCAGCAAAAATATCCTTCCAGCAGTGTGGACTTTGATTATCAACACAGACAGGTCCTCCTGCTCTTCTAGCTCGTGTCGTTTGGGAGACCAATTAAAGCTGCACAAGAGGAAGAATTTTGAAGTCAGTATGAGATGTATTTTCCTGAGCAAGGAATATCTGGTCACAATGGCACAATTCTGTCGCTAACTCCTCTGAGCATAGACAAGACCAGTTCCTGCCCTACCCATCCTCACCTGGAGGGCTAAATCTGCTGAAAAAGTATTAATTCAGAACTATTCACCTGGAGCCACACCTGACCAGTGTTTGCACCAACGACCAACCCAGAAAAAGGGCAGACGAGGTAGTGAGAGGAAACCAAGGGATGGGGTACTCTGTGAGTGTGGAGCTACTGAGGGTGATGAAAGACATGATGACAACCAGAATGTTTTCATATGTCATTTGGTCACAGCCGAGATGCTCTTCTCTCTGTGCCATCCCTCCATGAACAAGCTCTGGATGAGCGAAGGGTGACCCGCTCTTGGGTTCACACAGAGGAGGAACCGTGTACCAGCAGGTAAAAGCAAGCCAACAATTAGAGATTTATATTCTGGTAGTTCATATTTTGTCCATCATAGCTGGCAGAGAACTTGGAGACAGATGTGTCAAGTGCAGTGACAAATGAACTCATGTTTTAAAGCTGTGTCCCTTGTGATCCTCTCGTTACTCTATGGTATAGACTGCCGTAGCTTTATGGACATCATCTCCTGAGCCACTCCTACCAGAATGACCAGATTTAATATTATATCACGAAGTGACAGGAGGAGATAGTGATATGGGTCCCCTCTACATGCCACTTCCCATGAGGTCTAGAAAAGACCATCATATTTATTTTATCATCGGCAGGTCATTCATCTATATCTGCTTTGAAGCCACAGTAGACTTTTTGCCAATCACTAATAGAAACTAAACAAACACAGCCAAACAGTGTCATCTATCTGTGTGGTGAGTAATTATGAGGGATTCCTCTTTAAATAGATGCTTAAGTAAATATAGAAATATCATTTTACAAAGGCCGGCTCAAGAAGAGATGCTGGGGAATTACAAAGAAGGGACACCTCGCTTACATGTGTATGTATATTGATGCAAACGGGACCCTATGCTGTTGCCAAGCTCCCAACAAAAGAATTTATTTTGGCTTTTACAGTCACGTGTGTGCTCTCTTCGGTGCACCATAGCCAAGACGGAAAAGTACTTTTCTGTTTCCAAAGCTTCATTCATAAAAATGACCTTTTCATTGACTGTTTTTGTTCCAGTATGCAACGCTATTTCCCAGGGAGGCTATTGGGGGACTACTTCGTATAATACGTTATGGGTTTGTGCAATACGATGGAGGGTTATAACGCAGCCATATGATCCTTCTATACCCTGTATATATTAATGATGGCGTAGCGCTGAGGCCAAAGCACTGGGTGTTCTGGCTGACGTGAGTGATTTTTGCTCTGCCCATTCCAATCCTCCCTCCGTGCCTTCGGGATGCAGTTTTCAGCCTCATCTCTGCTCCTGCGACGTCGGGCTGGGCTGTGGGTCGAGAGGTGAAGGTTTCTCCGTGCCACGCTGAGCCGTGTGCTGCCTGTAATGCAGCGATTTAAACATTAAGGATGGGCTGGTTTGGGAAGTTCAGCTCTCGGTGGGCAAAACTCAGTTCACTGAGGGAAGAAGAAATCAGGAAAGGGAAGCAAAAAGGGGTTTCAAATCCCTCCATAATCATCGGGGGATGGGACAAGTGGCCGGTGACTCCCGTTGCCACCTGCCAGCATAAAGCCGCCACGGCTCACCCAGCCAGCTGAGTTCCAGTGAAAGATTTATCTCCCGGATGAGTAGCGGAGATGGTGGTATTGAGGGAATGGGTGTGCGTGGCACAGAGGACCGCTGCCAGGCAGAGAACCAGCGCACCCAAATCTGGAGAAAGAGGGAACAGGTCACTGCCATGGGCGAGTGAAAGCACTTAGAACATCTGGGCTTTGAGCAGCGATTGTGGTCGTATTTCTACCATTTATTCTTCTTCCCCTCCCCTCTGCAGCGCGATCCCTTCAACCTCCACCCCCTTTATTCCCACTGATAAAACTGCTGAACCAGAAAGGAAGAAAAATGCAGACCTTTTGCAATATCGCTGCCGTTGCATGAAAATAATCTGGCAGGGAGGTCGGGAGTCAGGATTCCTGGGACTCGCAGCCACACAGAGGGAGACGGCAACAGGACATGGGCTTTTGCAAGAGGACATCTCCCTCCTCCTCCATAGCTCAGCGGCTCTGAGCTCAGCAGGATTACATGGCGAAACGCCATATCATTGTTTGCTTTCTATCAAATGGGGCTGCGCCATCACTTTTTTTTTATGGAAAAGACTGCCTTCTGACAGTCTGCAGCCACTCAACTGAAGCTGTGGCCAGGCACATGGGCTAGGTATAGCCCAAACGGTGGCCAGCAGGGCAAGAGAGGGGATTCTGCCCCTCTGCTCTGCTCTGCTAGGTATAGCCCAAACGGTGGCCAGCAGGGCAAGAGAGGGGATTCTGCCCCTCTGCTCCGCTCTGGGGAGACCCCGCTGCAGTGCTGCCTCCAGCTCAGGGGGGCCCAACAGCGGAAGGACACGGACCTGTTGGAGCGGGGCCGGAGGAGGGCTACGAAGATGAACAGAGGGCTGGAGCCCCTCTGCTGGGAGGACAGGCTGAGAGAGTTGGGGGGGTTCAGCCTGGAGAAGAGAAGGCTCCGGGGAGACCTTATTGTGGTCTTCCAGTCCCTAAAGGGGCTACAGGAAAGCTGAGGAAGGACTCTTGATCAGGGAGTGGCACCATAGGATGAGGGGGAACGGTTTTAAACTGGAAGAGGGGAGATTTAGCTTAGATATTAGGAAGAAATTCTTTCCTGTGAGGGTGGCGAGACACTGGAACAGGTTTCCCAGAGTGGCTGTGGCTGCCCCATCCCTGGAGGTGTTCAAGGCCAGGTTGGAAGGGGCTTGGATCAACCTGGGCTGGGGGAAGGTGTCCCTTCCCATGGCAGGGGTGTCCGACTAGATGACCTTTAAAGATCCTTTCCAACCCAAACTGCTCTGTGATTCTATGAAGCAGCTGCTCCCAGCTGGGCAGTGGCACCATCTGCCCCCATGCTGCTGCAGACCTCCAACCATGGAAGTGTTTGTTGGTGTGCAGAGCAGTGGTCCCTGAATCACACCTCGCTGAGCTGCAGCACAATCACTCACCTGTGCCTTACCCTGATGTCTCACCTGGACCACGCAGCTCCCTGGGCATCTCCTGGGAGCCAAGCGAGGTCGTGCCAAGGGTTCCTCACCCACACCGTGATGGGTGTCGAGGAGAAGGGAGAGGAATTGCCCTCTGGAAGGATTTGTCTCCTCTCGGAGACCCTGAAAAGAGTCTAGATGGCTTTAGACCAGAAATCTAACTTTCTTCTGCCCAAATTTAGGTAAGGTGAACACCATCTTAACAGCAAGGTAAGTACCAATAGTGACATTAATTATTTCAACATCAAATGGTCTATGAGTTGAGATTTTCCTATCCAGTCTACAGAATAGAGACGAAGCGCCTTGGAAGATGCTGGAACAGAAAAACACACTGCCCTCAGGGGTGCATATAATGGCATGGGAGTTCTGTACGTTACAACATTCCTTTAAAACCGTGTCATCTAATGACAGACTTTCTTCTCTTTGTCTGGGGGGAGGGAGAGAGAAATTAGCTTTGTTATACGATTTCCTCCCTCTTAGCTATTTCTCATTTTAGTTTTCAGATAGATGCACGCCATAGAATACAGGTTAAGTGTAAATAAATAAAAAATATATATATGTTCCGCTTTGTAGGTCTTGCCTTTTGAGAGTTTTGGAGGAGTAACTGTGCATCTCTGGTCTCCATCCTTGCAGAAATGACTTGGCGAGGAAACTGTTAGTAAGCAAGGTTACAGCCTGGTAAACGGAGGCAGGGGGTTGGCCCTGTTAAAAAAGGGTCTTATGGAACAGGGATTAAAGAACCAATTCTGTAGAAATGATGAGTATATGAAAATATCTGAGTATATGAACATCCCTATAAAACATGTTATTTAATACAGAATGACATACATCCAAACCAAAATGACTTTTTTTTCCCCCATTTACCTGCTCCCCCACGCTGGGCCTCTCAATATTCCCTATGAAATGCTCTGCCAGTTCCAGCCCAGCCGTGCAGCAGTATCCCCCAGTCCCACCAGCACCAGCAGGGCCACACCAGTACGCAATAGCCTCCGTATAGACCCAGCCTGGGAGCTGCTGCTGGAGTCACAGCTGCTGTGGGATGGGGTGAGGAGGTGCGGAAGGTGTCGGGGAACTCCCTGCCAAGGGTTCCCCACCCAAGAGAGGATCCCCCAGGGCTGGATCAAGCTGTGGTGAGAGCAGCAGGGGTCTTGCGTGGGGCTGAGCAGGACAGGCGCCGTGGGCTGCGATTTTATGGTATGTTACGTTAATAATTTTATTACTGTGGTATTTACCTTACCAAATGTGAAATGTGGCCAGCAGGGCGAGGGAGGGGATTCTGCCCCTCTGCTCTGCTCTGGGGAGACCCCCCTGCAGGGCTGCCTCCAGCTCGGGGGGTCTCGACATCAGAAGGACATGGACCTGTTGGAGTGAGTCCAGAGGAGGCCCTGGAGATGCTGCGAGGGCTGGAGCCCCTCTGCTGGGAGGACAGGCTGAGAGAGTTGGGGGTGTTCAGCCTGGAGAAGAGAAGGCTCCGGGGAGACCTTATAGTGGTCTTCCAGTCCCTAAAGGGGCTCCAGGAGGGCTGGGGAGGGACTCTTAATCAGGGAGTGAAGTGGTAGGACGGGGGGAATGGTTTTAAATTGGAAGAGGGGAGATTTAGATGAGATATTAGGAAGAAATTTTTCACTCTGAGGGTGGTGAGACACTGGTGCAGGTTGCCCAGAGAAGCTGTGGCTGCCCCATCCCTGGAGGTGTTCAAGGCCAGGTTGGACGGGGCTTGGAGCAACCTGGGCTGGTGNAATGGGTGTGGGGCAGGGGTGTCATCAGCAAAATTTTGTACCACTTAAAATAGTTCAGATGTACCGAAATCACATCCTTGCTTCTGAGACTGAGTAGTCTTTTGTTCACGGTCAGCCAAAACAATTAAGATGGCTCTCTGGCTTCACTTAATGTAATTTACTACACTTTTCTGTAACGCATATGTTGCAAAATAGTTTAACTAGTCCAAATTAAACGAACCTTCACATTAGTGCCAATGTAGCTTACCTGCTGGCCTGCAATCCGACACGCTTGCCAGTGTGGGACAGAGGATGATGATGCGCTTAGACTCACCTTGAAGCTCCCCAGAGGCATCGCGACAACATGTCATGATGTTTTGAGCTTGAACGGAGAAGCTGCGATCTTGCTGTCCCTTCTTTCTCTCTCCATTCAAATGTTGCATTGAGTTTACGGATTCAGTTATTGGAGCAGAACGTGGAAAGCTGGAGTTTGCAGCCGTAAATGACCAGCTGTATATTTGCTTGCCGTATATACAGGTCAAATCTGTCATCAGGCTGATGTGACTGGTCCTGTCAATTAAGCACACGTTGGAATCAATGCTGCCATCTAACAAAACTACCTCCCTACGCAGGACCTTGCAAGGGACCAAGGGCTGGTTGGGGAAGCCCTGAGAGCTCTGAACTCCGGTCAACTCAACTTGGAGGTGAGGCTGCTCCTTGTAGGAGTCAGTACGGTCTTGAGAAACCTGAGCTGCAGACTTCCTAGCACATCACCATAAACGAAGAGAGCAATAGTAATAGTAATAATAACTTACCTGCTAAGGACAATAGCTGTTGGGGCTGTGAATTGGAGGGTTCTTGCAAACCTCTCTTTATGGTGCCGGTGATATCACTCAGTCTGGCAGGAGGTCTGCAGCTCGGATTTCTTAAGGCCTTTAGGAGGTGGTAATTGTCTCACTTTTGCTTTAAACACAGTGTTAATTACGTTTTTAAACAATGGCTATAAACTCCTCCTTTAATTCTTTGTAAAGTGCTCTTCTGTGTCTCTATGATTTGGGAGGGTGAGTGTTTGAAGGCGTTGGGGGAGGGGGGGGTGTCACAGTTAAATACCATCACCAGGGCTATCAAATGAAAAACAAAAAAAAAATCACTTTTAGTTTTGCTCATTGTAATTGATACACTTTAATCTCAAAGTTGTGGCTTTCTTTGAACTTGAAGGCACGGTTAGCATAGGAGCCGATACAGTGCACTTATCCTCTGCTTCAAATTGTTTTTTTTCTCTATTCCATGGGTGGTGTTGGGTGGTTCAACTTTGTGTCATTAAACTATGCCAGCAAACCCCCTTAAAAAAAAAAAAAATCATAAAATGAAAAAAAAACAAAGTGCCTGTAATATCCTTTGGATACTTCAGATCCAAAGTTACTCTCATGTCTTTGAAAAAATTGAATGTTAATACATTTGGGAAATGGTGGGCCGTGTTCTGTGCCGTCCCTAGAAGACTCATCCAGCAGCCCACAGGTATCTCAGCCAGGATGGCTGCTTTTACCTTCTCACAGAATATGTAATTTTTCCTCTTAAATGAGGCGAACAAGTCTGGGCCTCCTTCGGATTAATCGCTGCTATCAGATGGCATGCCTACTTCCCTCCAGATGAAATGAATGTGCAGGTTTGGGTAACGCGCTTTTGAAAATCCAATCTTTAAATTACACTTTACTATTAATACTTTTCCTTCGGTTTATGCAATTTGGATTGTGAAATCGGGGCAGTCGGTTCCTGTCCGATCCTATATTTCTTGTTTACCTGAAACTCCTTTATTTCAGGTTCAAAGGAAATTTCTCATCCTGGAGGTAGTGCCTGCCAGATGAGGTCCCAATTCCATTTCAGTGCCGCTCGCCAGTTCTCGTGCAATTTCCATCACTTGGATATTTCAGTGAAAAAAAAATCACTTCTGAGCAGGTTGTTTTCCCTGGAACAGAGCCATGTGGAAGACTGTCATGAAAGCATTGCTGTTGGGTTTAATATTTGTAAAAAGCTATTAAAAAAAAAAAAATACAATCCCAACCCTACACTTAGACAAATGAGGACTTTTCAATTACCTGGTTTAATACACTGGCTCTACTAATTTATAAATTATCAGGTACGAAGGGTTATTCCTACTGTCTAGACTACCCACCTCAGTAACTCAGACCAGAAAGGCTCCCTGCATCCGTACAGGTTTAAACCAGCTGGAGCTCATCTTCTGAATACCACCAAAACCGCACTTCAAAATTATTATTGACAGAACGTCCACCACAACCAGGGGTTCATTACTCTACCTGGATCGTTACCGGTGAAAAACGATGCTTCGTTTCTCTCTCGTATTCTCTTAGCAGAACGTGCAGCTTTTGGCTCATCCCGTATCTTTGAGAGACTCAAGAAACCATTATCAAAACCTTTTTTGCCCCATGCGGGTATTTTCTGGCTAAGTCATTGTAGACTTTTAGATAAAAAACATCACTTGTCTGCAATTGTCCTGATTTTGGGAGCATCTTTTAATTATTTGCAGCCGTCTTCTCAGCTCCCTCTTAAGCACATCATAGGGGTGTATCATACAGACCCCAAAATGTTGTCATATAGAGATATAATGCTCCCATAGAAATAGAATCTGAAGACGCCCCAAGAATTTGTTGTTTAAAATGAGAATTTGTATTGGATTTTGGGGACGGCAAATCTCAAACAGCAGACTGTGGCACAATACAACTGCAATACTCCACGCTTAAAATGTCGGCGCTTTTATAAAGGGCTTGAATTGCAGATCACCGACTTATTTTATGTCAAGCTGGAGGTCAGTATGGGGAACGCTGATCCTGAACAACCCATCATAAACATGGGAATTTTCTTTTTACAAGAGGCTGATCCCAGTCTTCGGACAAAATTCCCGTTAGCATCAGTGGGAATTGCCCGTGGAAAAGACTGTGAAAAGCATAGGCTGGTATCTCGCCACCCGTGAGGACGCGGCTAATGTTTGAGGGAGTGAAATCAACTTCACAATGCATCTGGCCAGGCCACCACAATAAATACCGAAAGACACATAAATGATGGTAAGGTTACGACCTATCCCGCTAAAAAGGAAGGAACTCCAAAATTACACCCCTACCTGCTAGCAATAGGAAATACAGAAGCCGGGGATTTTTCCTCTTGCTTTGCCTGCTGCTCTCCCATCCCCTCTACAACTATTTCCTTCTGCCAAGAAAAAAAAAAAAGGGGGGGTGTGGGGGGTGGTGTAGTTTCATTTGATTTCAATGAAGGAATTGCGGGTTCCTCCCGCTGGGAAACTGATCTGCAGTGGCCCCCTGGCCCTCCCCTCTCTCTGGGTGAGCAGCCGATGCTGAAGAAGGCCACATCCCTGCAGATCCAACTTCAGGCACTGATAAATCCCCCCCCCCAAAGGGCGTTGCGATCTCATATATACCATATATTCAGCATCCTGGAGGCAGCGGACCCATACGTGGGATGTACCCGGAGGGCTACGGGCAAATCGGCACCGGTGGTTGAAACCAGAAAGTAGCTGTCTCTGTCTCCGGAGGTTTCGGGAGAAGGAATCATAGGGTAACAGACACCCCTATTTCCCATGTCAGCCCCAGCTGACATATCCCCCGTTAGCCGACCCAGAGCTTGCTGTAAGTGACTAACTATAGGTATAGGTAACTACAACTCAAACACTGCAGTTCGTGCATTTGGCAAATGCCCTTCCTTGAACTAAAGAGGATTTTGATTTACGCCGCTGAAACGAAAAGGCTGAGAGGGAGACACCAGCTACATCGTCCGCATGTGCTTACCGTGAAAATGTCCCAGCGAAGCTGCTATGCTTTTTGTTTCCGTATTGAAAAATCCCTTTTGGGGAGCTTATACACCAAAACAAATCTGAAAACATACATTTACTATTTGGGACATCTGAAATATAGAAGTACAGGTACAATACGAAGGAAGGCAGAGTTACACATGAGGTGCTGCATTAAGGTTGTATTTTTTTATATTCATATTGAGCCTCCCACTCTGCAAGATCCGAAGGATCCGCACAGAGTACACGCAGATCCCAAAGGCGCTGGGATCTCTGGGTTGGAGTGCTGGAGGAAGAAGCCACTCTCTTCCTCAGCGTAATATGGAGCAAAAGGGACTTGCAGGCTTTCCTTTAGCTGTAAAGTCAAATATTCCACCTGCCTCCGCTCCTCCCCTTTACACCAGCAGACCCAGCTCTCCTCTGTCCGCCCGGTGGCTCCCAACCAGTGTCACGTTCTGCCGCGCTGCAATCCCCAGCTCCCGGGTCATCCCCTCCCAGACTGCCTGACCTAAATCCCTTTCCTCTCACCTCCCGGTCATAAATCCCACCAGTGACATTTGGCAGGAACCGGGCTGAACCTCGGTCCCACTGCCGTCACGGGTTATTTGGGGGGACGGCAGTGTGACGTGGGCAGAGATGGCGGTGTGACAGGGATTAACGGAGTCTGTGTGGCTGGGAGCGACCGCCGGAGATGCCCCGAAGGGTGGGCACCGCTCCTCCTGCCCACCTGGGCTCATATCGTAGCTGTGGGACACCAGGTCCTCCCTTGCAGGACCACTTGCCCTCCGACACTGCCCCGCGTTCGTTTTTCCCTTCCCAGCAGCACACTGGGTCCGGCCTGATGGCCATCGTTACACCAGCATCGTGTGTTCAAACCAGCAAGTTAGGGACGGATTACACTGATTTAATATATATTTTTATATATATAATTGCCTTTATGTTGGCATAAGGGAGTTGTGCCTTATCTTCAACACCTCTCTAGATAGAAAACCGAAGCAACATGACGTTTGTGTGGTCGAACGGTAAAGCTAACGCAATTTCAGCGTATACGTGAAGTCAGGCATGTGTGAGTGCTTTGACGGATCCAAGTGTTCCTGTGACCGATGAGTCACCCAGAGCCGGTTCCTGCCATAGCTACTGATGGACCGCTCGATTTGGATGGATGTGATAAGCACAGGTAAGGGTCCACCTCATTGCATCTCCTTCTTTTTTCTCACTTATTCTACCCACTTGCAGTGAAGCTCTTTCCAACAGATGCAACCTTGGAGTGGCCGATCGCAGCCAAGAGCACCAGCACCGAAACAATGATTTTAAACTGGAAGAGGGGAGATTTAGATTAGGTTTTAGGAAGAAATTTTTGACCTTGAGGGTGGTGGGGCATTGGAACAGGTTTCCCAGAGCAGCTGTGGCTGCCCCATCCCTGGAGGTGTTCAAGGCCAGGTTGGACAGGGCTTGGAGCAACCTGGGCTGGGGGGAGGTGTCCCTGCCCAGGGCAGGGGGGCTGGGACTACGTGATCTTCAAGGTCCCTTCCAACCCAAACCATTCTGTGATTCTAAATTCAAAGCCTCATCCAAACCAGGTGCTTGAGGACCACCGGTCACTTCTTCAGAAGGGGTCTGGGTCAGTGAAACCAGTGGGGAAAGAGGGACTGCACCTGGGATGGTGGCCCTGGGTGCCAGCGGGTGAAGGCACCTCACTGGGGAAATGGGGGAATAAATGGTGGGCAAAGAATTGGTCACTGGGAATTGTCTAAAAATGTGGGTTTTTTTCCCAGTGTGGGAAGAATTTTTTCACTATGATGGTGGTGAGGTAGTTGCCCAGAGAAGCTGTGGCTGCCCCATCCCTGGAGGTGTTCAAGGCCAGGTTGGTCGGGGCTTGGAGCAACCTGGGCTGGTGGGAGGTGTCCCTGCCCAGGGCAGGGGGGTTGGAACTCGATGGTCTTCAAGGTCCCTTCCAACCGAAACCGTTCTGTGATTTCAGCTTGCCATGATGGGTGAGAAGAGTGAGAACACGTGAAGTCCACGTCTGCCCACGACCTGCTGCTCAGCACATCGCAAGGCTGCTTTGGAGAAGAGTTTGCTTTGCAGAGCTGAGGTCTCGTCGCTTGAATTTGCCGTGTGGGTGTGAGCCGCTGGTGTGGAAGGAGACCTCGGCTACAGCCAAAATGGCATCATAACCCAGACTTTGAACACTGCTGGAGAGCTCTGCTCTGAAAATAATGCGTAAAAATAGAAGCAGGGCCACAAGTTTAGCTATTCCTAATGCGCACAAAAGGACGGGAGTGTGCCAGGAGCCTGCCTGCGCTGCCTCTGCCCTGCCTTCAGCCTGCCTTGTCCTCTCCTGCCTCCCCTGAATGGCGTTTCACCGCTGATTAAAAAAAAAAAGAGAGTGAGCCATACCCCCAAAAAAGAGCAAAGCCTGTTTGTTATTGACCCTCTCCTCCTCCAAAGCACACGAAGAGGGATCAGCTCTGTTTGTTTGTACCCGGTGATGATGATGTCAGGAAAAGGGGGGTTTTTTGGTTGTTTTTTTTTTCTTGTTTTGTTTTGTTTTCCCCCCAGTCTGGTTTTATCCCCTTTGTTGGAAGTGCCTTTGGTGAGGCTCACACCCCGGTGCTGTTAGCAAAACAATTAGGTTAACAGTGCCTTGGCTCCAACTGTCTGTCAAAGGTTGAATTGCAATGCAAATAACCCGGGCTTTGCCTCTTCGGGGCTGGGGGGGGGAAAGTTT
>VZSZ01006628.1:5796-17508 GCA_013398815.1 Ibidorhyncha struthersii
GTAGCCCTTTGCTGGACCCTCTCCAGCAGATCCCTGTCCTTCTTGAACTGGGGAGCCCAGAACTGGATGCAGTATTCCAGATGCGGCCTCACCAGGGCAGAGTAGAGGGGGAGGATGACCTCCCTCCACCTGCTGGCCACACTCCTTTTGATGCACCCCAGGATGCCATTGGCCCTCTTGGCCACCAGGGCACATTGCTGGCTCATGGTCATCCTGTTGTCCACCAGGAAGGACTCCCAGGTCCCTTTCCACAGAGCTGCTCTCCAGGAAGTCAGCCCCCAACCTGTACTGATGCATGGGGTTATTCCTCCCCAGATGCAGTACCCTACATTTACCCTTGTTGAATTTCATTAAGTTCCTCTCTGCCCAACTCTCCAACCTGTCCAGGTCACGCTGTAAGGCAGCACAGCCTTCTGGCGTATCAGCCACTCCTCCCAGTTTAGTGTCATCAGCAAACTTGCTGATGGTACACTCTATGCCTTCATCCAGATCATCGATGAATATATTGAACAGGACTGGACCCAGTACTGAACCTTGAGGAACACCACTTGTTACTGATCTCCAACTAGAGGTCAACTAGCTCATATCTAGAAATTCAATTAATTTGCTTTCATCATGTGTTGCAGCTTAACCAATCTTACAGGGAGCATTTGAGCACAGAGATGGAGATGGCTAAATTATAATTGCAACATATTTTGAAAAAAGAGTCGTAGTCCATTAGAAAACCCAGGCAGGTCACATAGTTTTACCCAGGCAGATCGTTCTACTAGTGTTTTGTTAAAAGTGATTAAACATTTTATAGTACAATAGATAATCATGTACCCTTCTTATCATATCTAGTTTTCTGGTTTCAGTTTTCATTCTCTAAAGTGTTTTTATCAACCAGCACTCTTCAAGTTGATGTTAAACTAAACAGAAAACCAAAAGATTGCAGCTTTCTTGTGAGAGGAATAATACATATGGACTTGCTCTTGCAGTCCGTTTGTGAGGTTAAATTATCTAGTGCTCACTCTTTCTTCATTATTAGCTTCATTATCAGTCCTGAAAACCTTTTCTGTATGAGCAATGTCAGTGAAAAACTATGTATGGATAAAATTTTGCCTGTGCAAGAAGTCCATAGATTTGTGTTTACAACTGAAATCCCATTTATGATCTCCCAGGAGAATCTAATTAGGACATATGTAGCTTATGTTTAAATTTCCATCAGATAAGGAAGAGTTATAAGCTTCATTAATTTGGGGCTGCAATTTGGAAAAATGTATTGTCTGACAAATTACCACTGAAATAAACAGATTGGTGCTACTTAATGAAATGAGTAGAACACCAGTGCCACAAAGTCTTGGTCATTTTGCTGTTGTTTCAGGAAAGTCAGGTTTTTACTTCTTCTCTATTAGTTCAAAAGATTTAACTATCTTCACATCAGGATCGTCATTCTCTCATTTAACTACTGAGATGAACTAGAGGAAGTATTGTGTCAACACTGGGAACTGAAGAACATTATGAGATTATAAATTCATAGGAGAATTCAATACGGAAGGTCTCTAACCTTCCGCTCAAAGCAGACGCAGCTATGATATCAGACCAGGTTGCTGAGGGCTTTATCCATTTGGGTCTTGACACCTTTTTTGAACAACTTACTGCACTGTTTGGCTGTTTTCGTGGTGTAAATGTTTCTTCTTATATCCAGTCTGAACCTCTTTTATTCCATTTTATGTCCAATTCCTCTCACCTCCTGCAATTTACCACTGTGAAGAGCCCATTTCTGTCTTCTCCATGCTCTTCTTTTAAGTACTGTGGGGGCTGCTGTTAAATCCCCTCAAAGCTGTTTTTTCTCCAGGCTCCCTCAGTTTCTCCTCACAGGGCAACCATCCCCCAGCCACCCTAGTGGTCCTCTTGGATTTGCTCTACTTTATCAGTAATTCTCCTAGTTTAGGGTTGCCAAAGCTGGATGCAGTATTCTTTAAAAGTATGGCATATGCTGAATAGCAACTGACACTTCCATCTTCCAGCAACCATGTAAAAAATGGCCACAAATGAATCTGTACTCCACAACTGAGGCTGTTCTGATTTTTTGAAGGACTTAATTCTTCAGTTTCAGTTTTCACAGCATCTCAGCTTCAGGGTTATATTTTAAAAAAAACAAAACACCACAACCCAAAATGTATTATTTTCTTCTTTGTATCTTTTGCCTCACATTTTTATTGATGTTTTCTAGCTGAAAGAGTAAATAGTCACTCCATGTTCACCTTTTCCATTTGTGATTTTATAAATCTGTATAACACATCCTCCTCAGTCATTTGTCTTCTAAGTGTAAACATCCTTTCTAGTGTCTCTGGTCATCCATTCAGGCCTCGTCTGTGACATTTACTTAACTAAAGTGATCAGAACTACAAACCCCATTCAAGGTGTGGCATGGTGCTTAGGGACATGGTTTAGTGGTGGTTTCAGCAGTGGTTGATGGTTGGACTCGATGATCTGAAAGGTCCCTTCCAACCTAGATGATTCTATGATTCTATATATTTCAGCAGTAGTGTACTTATATTTTTGGTCTGACTCTATTCCCTTTTGCATAATTCTTTCCTGTGGATTGCCATTAAATATTGTTTCTCTGTTTTCAGAAAGCTACTCACAGTGACTTCAAAATCCCTCTCCAGACTGGTAAAAACTAATTTAGAGCCCATTGTTGTAAGGTTGTTAATCAGCAGCTCATTTCCTATTTGCATTTATCAATGATGAATTCAATCTTCCTGCTTTGTTGCTGTTTTCAGATAATGAGGCTTCATGGTAGATGACAGATTCTTCTTAAGCCTCATCAGGTTATGCTTTCTGAGGTGGTTGCGTGTGGTGGCATGGCCTCCTCACTACTTCCTTACTAGCTGTAACCTCCTGTAAAAGGTCGAGCAGGAGTTACAGAAGGTGTGAAGGTTGGGATGCTGGTCACTGAAACCTTAACCAATTTTGAAAAATGCTTTGTTAACAGAAGGCTTTGACATCTCACTGTTTGCCCCATTTTTGCCATACAATTTATTAATATGTTAAAAAGGCAGGGTCACAGTACTCAAGATGGCCTATAAACAACATTTTTTTTCTCTCTTATTTTTATCTAGTTTTACTTTTTCAAGCAAGAAGATACTACACTAAGGGTCTTGTTTCTTTATTTGTTTGTTTTGGTCTGTTTTTCATCTATTTCTAGGAGATAATGTTGAATTTGGGTACATCATGATCACTATTAAAGGAAATGTCTTGTAGGAATCTCTCTTTAGTTATAACCTTAAGGACCCACTTGGTCCTGGACAAAGTTCAGGGTTAGATCAAGACTTAATTGTCTTCTTCTTCTTTCCATACAATTTACTAAAAGAGAGAATTTATAATATATAGAAACATAGTTTCTCTTCATGATGCTTATGTACCTATGGATTGGGAAGGTAATAAAATTATTTCTCTTTTTAAATGATGTGTGGTATTTATCATTCATTTCCATATTTTATGATGCTATTTCCATTCAAATTGGGAGACTGATTGCATTAATCTTTTCCCATAGTAATTTTTACTGTTCTTTGAATTAAATTCTTAGAGTTCCTTTGGAAAATTTTAATCGTTAGCGTATTTCTCTAATTTGACCCTGTGCTTTCAATAAACTATACTGATACTTCTCCATCAGATGCTTGGTTTTGTCCATACTCGGAGGTCTCCAGATATTAGTCAGTGATAGCAAAGACCTACATGAGGGATTATCATCCAAAGCGAAATGCAGCTCTAATGTTTTTATCAGATTTCTGAGCAAAACTGCCAGTGTGGATCAGTCATGGCTGAAACAAAAAGAAGTATCTGCATCCATCAATATGAGTTGTCATTTTTCTGTGTGGCACAGTCAGAGCATTCACTCATCTCCACTCGCACCACTCAGGTTGGTGCTTGTTTATTTGGAGGATTGAGTGTTTTTTTTTTAAAAAAAGTTCAAAATTCACTGTTTTCACCAGAAAAAAAAAAAAAAAAAATGTCTGAAATATGACACAGTCACAGCCCGTGAAGATTTTCAAAGGAAATGATTTAAGACAGAACTCAACAGGCCATCTTTTAACTTAGGAGGCCAATGTATAGTAAGACATACCTACTGGAAGAAATTAGGTAATTTGCACTAAAAAGGAGTTGTTGTAACTTTCTGACAGTCAGAGAACAATTGCCTTCTGCAACAATTTACCAAGGCTGCTGCATTTTAATTCTTCATCACTGGAAATTCTTATGATATAATTAGGTGGGTTTTAAAAAATATGCTCATCTTCAAACAGCATTAAATTTGGAAAATCCTGTAGTTATTAGACCAGGCTATCTCCTCACAGTGATCTGTTATTCTTTATGATATGTGAAAATTTTGTGATGATTTAAATTGTGATCTTAATATGATTACTTACTTGTCTTTACATTAACAGGACATATATATTTCCTTTTGTAAAAATTCCTTCTCCACAGAAAACAGTGGTGATTCTATAAGCAGTTAATTGAGCACAACTTAAACAATTATTTCTATTAAAACTAAATGAACTCTAAAAGCCTGCACCATGTGCCAGTCCTAGCTGTACAAATGTGTTGCTCCTAAAGCCTAGAAGGACACATGCTAATGACACATTAGCAAAAAGACCTGAATGTTACAGAATAAAAAGCTTGAATTCCCAAACAGGACAAATAAAGGCTGAGTTTCTAGTCAAAATATGCAGGGCAGCAGCAGGACAGTCTAGTTTAAATATTTATTTGTAGCTTCTACTTTTAAAAACTTTCAGAAAGCAACGTGAATTCACAGCGGCTGATAAACTTTAAGAAAATCTTGATGCTTTTAGAAAGCCTTGATGAAGGAAAGATCAGAGGTTAATCAGTGCACTTTCTCAATTAAATATAAGCATTGGGCAACTGCAGTATAAGACATGAAGGGCTTAATTTGAAGATGGCATCCACCGTTGAGTTAATTATAAATGAAACTACTGAACTCTTTACTGCACAAGAACACAGACCTGATATTTCAGGCATTTTTGTCCTTGTCTTGGGCAGCTTCTTGTCTGCCTTAAGTACTAGTTAGAATATTCTTTCAAGCAACAGTAACAAATAATGATTAAATAGCTTGTCTTTTTTTTATTTTTTTCCCACCAGGCCTTTTTAATTCCTTGCTATTATGCCAGTGTCATTCCTTTCCTGTATTATCTCTCCTTGATAGAGAGAGCCCTGATCTGCATAACTCTGAGCTTCCTGAATTAATTGAGGCTGTTCTGCAGTTTGAAGTAATGTACAGCAGAATTGTTTGCAGGACTGTGAGGTGGATGTGGTGAATGGGAACAGCAGGTTTACATCATGGTTGGAGCCCAGCTAGGTGATAGCAATGGTCAGGAATGCATGCACACATCACTGGCTGTTAGGTTGGGAGGATTTCTTAAAAAAAAAAAAAAGAAATCAATTTCAACCATTTTTTTCTCCATCTCAACTTTAATTTAAGACCAGAATCTTACACCTGACATACTTTTTGGAGGAAAAAATGCTCTGCAGTGTTATATTTAAGAGCCACATCAT
This sequence comes from Ibidorhyncha struthersii, assembly GCA_013398815.1. Classification (NCBI taxonomy): domain Eukaryota; kingdom Metazoa; phylum Chordata; class Aves; order Charadriiformes; family Charadriidae; genus Ibidorhyncha; species Ibidorhyncha struthersii. The sequence goes on from VZSZ01006628.1 coordinate 11,353, forward strand.
CTATCACAAATGTGGACAGTAATAGGAGCCACTGGTAAGTTTCTTAGACGACTGCACAATTTTCTACATTGACAGGCATAGAGCACAACATTTGCACACAGAATAAGGTACACTTCTAAATAACTTTTTAAAACCAACCAACAAAGCAAGAGGCCTCTCGGAGTTCTTCACACGTAGTTCTTTCCTTCTTTCTGCTGTTACATGTATAGCAGCATGGTTACACCAGATCACTCAAGTTTTTCCCATGTTAGGATGCAGAAATCCATATTTCCTGTCTTACCTGTATCACCTCTCCCCCTTCCTTTTCACACAAAGAGCTACAAAATAAGAACAAAATAGAAGTGGCAGTGTAAGCACACAAGTTACACCCACAGGTGACAGGCTGCTAACCTGCCGACACTGAAATGTTAAAGCATGTATTTGCATGCAACATTAGACTCACCTCTGCTGTTTGTTGGAGAACTTATTACTTCTGGAATTGGGGCTTCAGTTTATAACTTCTTAGGGCAGGGGATGCATTGCCACTTGATTCTGTGAAATGACAGATAGCTCTGTGGATGCTAATTAAAAGTTATAAGATTGGAATCTTATACTAACATAATTAGTATCGATACAGCTGTTACTGTTCAGCCTTATTCCAGGCAGTCAAAAAGTTAATTCCCAGAAAACACTCTATTCCATTTCCACATTAAAGTTATTGTGTATTTGTAAGCTACTCAAATCAGTTTTCAAAAGTCTGCAGGAACAATAGAAGGAGACCAATATTTGCAGAGCTGAATCAGGAGGGAAAAAACTGTTATCCTTTAATTTTTAAGAAATGTCAGGTCGATTGAACTTTTTGTGTCCCCAGACAGCTTCTGCATCAGTCGAAAAAATCCTGCACTTGAAACTAGACCTTAGAAAAATTATTTATGTCTTCTGCCACATTTTTTGCTAGTTTACTCATAAATGATGAAATTCATCTTTGTTTCGACAGCCAGTAAAGGTCTATGCCTCACTTAAGTCTTGCAAACAGGATTCAGGTGGGAACTAAGTGTCCACAGTTTGGTCTGCCAGTGGTGGATTTCATCCTGCTGGAGTAAATCGAGCAGAAATACAAATCAGAGACACTGCTGTCTCCCTGTTCCCCTGTCCCAGGCTCATGTAGGCTTTCTTAGAAATTCTGACTCTGTTTTGTTGAGAAAAGAGGCTTTATTTTTGTTTAGAAGAGAGGTGTCTCTCCCTTTGATTCCATTTCTGATTACATTTATTCCTGTTAAATACTGAGGCCATAAGGTTTTTGTTTGTTTGTTTGTTTGTTTGTAGCCAGGTACACCACAAGATGATGCTGAACTGGAAAACAAGGATTTGGATGCTGCTGTCCTTACTCAGGCAATGTTTTCAATTTGCTTCAGTTTCAAGGACAGATTCTTTGGGTTCTGTTTGATACCTGTACAGATTACCTGAGTATATGTTTAAAATGTTTGCATAAGAGTTTCCCCAATATTGTCCTCACAGTATTGAAACCAATACTTGTTCTTCTGTGTGTTGTTTAAGGATGCAAGTGAAAGAACATGCACAAAATGTTTTCTTCTCTGTGTTGGCTATGCACATTTTTGTCAGTGTTTTTTGAAGAATATTCTTTAGATAGATCAGTTGTCTTTGAAGATAAAAAGCCACACAGAGGTTCAGTTGAAACCCCTCCTGCCTGCCAATACATAATGTGTAAGAAGAATCCATATTACTAAATATGGATAGCCTACTAAATATGTAGCCTTTATAGGCTACAGAGTATTTCTCTTTAACTGGAGGAAGTAAAAATTTGCACATAATCAAATACTCTTCAGTGAGATTGTAATGAATGATGAGAAATTCTGTCACTTTATTAATAGTCAAGGTCATCCTGTGGAATAGCTAACTTTTATTTTGATAAATAGTGAAATCAAATTAAGACAACTTTTCATAATGTATGGAAATTTATTCCTCTCTTTTAAGAGGAACAAGAGATAAATGTCTAATAATCTCTTCTGAAGTAAGTAGGCAAAATTGGTTGAAACAAAATGGAAGGTACTTTTCAGCAAAATAAGCATATCCTGTTCTCTTGATCTAAATGTCTCCTGATCTTTTAATCTTTGACTAACTTCCACATTTTGAGAAATACAGCTCCTGATTTATTTAAAGAGTCACTTAAGCAAATTCAGAAAGAACTGACCCATACTCTGCTCAAACACAAGTACAAATAGAAAAATGCTGTACAATAGTAAGACAACAACATATGCTGTTTTGAAGATGAGGTTATAGACCTACTACTCTACTGATATAACTAGCAATTAATTACTATGCATATACTGCTAGCATCAGTAACACTCTCTTTTTCCCCCTCTGAAATCTCAAAACTTGCAAAGTCGAAAATTTGAAAATTGTTAATAATAAAAAGAGAGCTAGACACTAATATTAGGAAACAGAAGCTGTCTAAAAGTCTCCAGAATCACTTGCCCCACGTGCAAACATCAAATTTAAAAGGAATAATAGATATGTTCAGTACGGTCTAGCAGATGTTTTGCTTTTTAATGCTCATTAAATCATAAGACTGTATACTGGAATACCAGAAGTCTGTCCTTACATGATGATTATAACTTCTGTCATTACTAGTTAACAGTAATTGGTTCACTCTACTTCAATTTTATACACCTGTTTTTTTTGTATCACACTGATTATTCATCTTTCCATGCTTTCAAGTCTCATTGAATATTTTTGCTACATAATCCAGCAAAAAAATTACCTTTATTTTCACCATACTGACCTTCTTTATTACTCTGTCATGGGAATTTTGTCTACTGAATAATACATAAAAAGACAACTTAAATTAAACAGAGCTTGCTGAATAACCTAATAACTAGTCTCTGAAGAATAAGGCTATTATTTCACTCCAAGAGGTTAGATTTGGAGTACGTGCTGACTTCCTGCAAAGACTCTCGACCTCCTGGATTGGTACCAGTTCAGCTCCTTTCCAGAACTCCGAGAAGAAAGACAGTGATGAAACACGATGAAAGTTGCATTGGTAGAACTGGGGCATAGTCTGCCTCACCTCAACAAGTCTCAGCTTGGAGCTGATTCTTCAAATTCCAATTTATCCTAAGCCCTAGCATTTCAATATTTATGTCCCAGTGAAGAGAAAAAGCTCGAAGTCTGCCTAGACTCAGATGAATTATTTTTGATTAATGCATGAAGAATCTTGTTTAGCTGAGGTAGCTCACCTATAGAGTTCAATGAAACAAAGACATAAAAGGAGAAAAATGTTTTGCATTTTTATTAGCAACTTGAACTGTCCTCATTTTCAAGAAGCTGTTAGTAGTGCCACAGAATGAACACCACCAAAAGCAAGACTTTTAATAACCAGTAACAGCAAAGATAGATGAAGAATTCTTCCGAATAAAATTATACATAAGTATAAATAATTTCTATTATTTAGACTTCTTAGTGGGCTGCTCTGGTTGAACTGCATGCTCTAATCCAATTTTATTTTACACCTTGCAGTAGTCACTTTTTCCTGTTGCTATGCAGAAAGAAAAGATAATTCACTCTGTCTAGAAACAACCAGTTGTAACAGATCTTTGGCTTCAAGTAAGCAGTTGTGGCTTTGTTTGTTTGTTTTGTGTTCTTTTACAGTGCACAAATATGACTGAAATTAGAATGATTAGAATGAAGTTTGTATTCAGAATAGCTGCAACTCTGTATTGATGCATATACTATACTGTCCCACTAAAAATATAGCAAAAAATCACTCCAAATGTTTTCCTTTTTTATAAAGTTGGTATTCATGAGATAGTGTCATATGTTTTTGATTATGTTTCTTCATCTGCCATGGATTACATTCAGTACATTCCACTTAAATGCATCATTCTCTATGGTTCTATGCATTTACATGTATTCTGTTAATTTTCTGACACAAGAATACTCTCTTCAAACCAGAGCAAAATATACATACAAAAGTAAAAAGGTACTTCTATAAAAATATAGCAGATTATATAAGATGCTCCTTCTGCTCTTGCTGAAAATCAGATCTACTCTATAAATATGGCAATGGAAGAACTAGGACACAAGGGAAAAAAATATACCGTTGCTGTGTAACTCCATTAAAGTTGATGCAGTTATAGTCAATGCAGATCATCTTTATGTTTTTAATGTTATGTTTATAAAGCAGATTTATTTTTTCTTGATTTTTCTTTTTTAAACTATGGTGCTTTGCTTAAATGGCCATGTTGAAAAAAATTTCTACATGTGTTATGGTTGAAATGACACAAACAATGAATTTAATTTCTGCTTTCCACTTCAATGTGTCCTGATGGACTTCGGTCATATAGACTGGATTGAGAAATGAAAGACAGGCTCCCAAGTCATTTTGTGATTTATATTAGCCATAGCAGCATCTGAAACCTGCTCAGATTGTTTCTAATATTGCCTTTTAAATTGGTTTTCAATTTTCTTGTATATCTGACTACACCTGTGCACACAGAAATAAGATTCTTATATTTTCCTTTTCTGAAAACTGAAGCAACGTCCTGTTGAAAGTGTATTTTTTCAGCTCTTATTACCCATCAGGAATTACTTAGCAATATCTGGTGTAAGAATAGGGAAGAAAAGCTTGTATATAAATATAATATTACATCCTGCCTGTATTATATTAATGTAGCTGTGGCAAATGACATGGACAGACAAAAAAAACCACCTAAGCATGGGTGCCTAACAACCTATTTGTGTGCAAGTGATATATGTCCTTCTGAACTTTCTTTCTCTTAAGGATTAAATAAAAATTCTGTTCACATCCAGAAGTGGGTATGAGGTACTCCTGGAAAGTAAAGAAAACTACCCAAACAAGGTTTGCAGACTTCTTCCTATTCTTCCCCCACGGCTCCACCAGGAATGAGGGTTTTGAAAAGGACTGTGTTGGGGATTCATTTTAGGCATTTCCTCACTGGGAAGGATCATGTTCTTGGAGGGTATCTAAATATCACTGCTTTACCTCCTACCCACATTGCCAGGAAATGATGTTCTTATAAGCAGGGATGCCTTGAGGTTCACAATGAAAGTCAAAACCATAATGCCGTATCAGGGTGCATTTTATCTCAACAAATCCTTTGGAGTCTCACGAAACTTCTCTGCTTCCTCTTCATTTCCTCACTCAAGCATGTGCCCGTGCACAAATGGAAATTTGTGTACTGCACCTTGTGGGCTGATGTCTGTCAGTAAAGGCCTGCTGTGGGTAAAAGCACCAGTGTGGGTCCCTGGAACTCAGAGCCTCAATATAGCTGGGGGAAGGATGGTAGAAGGGAATACAACCATTTCACCAAACCGCCCCCATTAACATACTCGAAGGATACAAAAATTTAAGCAGAGGCTGGTAGCTAAACTAACTCAGGTAGATCTGTGCTATTGATACACAGAATAATAGAATCATAGAATGGTTTAGGATAGAAGGGACCTTAAAGACCATCTAGTTCCAACCCCCCTGCCAGACCGGGTTGCTCAAAGCCCCATCCAGCCTGGCCTTGAACACCCCCAGGGATGGGGCATCCACAACTTCCCTGGGCAACCTGTTCCAGTGCCTCACCACCCTCACAGTTAAGAATTTCTTCCTAATATCTAATCTAAATCTACCTTCTTCCAGTTTAAAGCCATTCCCCCTCATCCTATCACTACACGCCCTTGTAAAAAGTCCCTCCCCATCTCTCCTGTAGGCCCCCTGTAGCTAGTGGAAGGCCACAATAAGGTCTCCCTGGAGCCTTCTCTTCTCCAGGCTGAACAACCCCCACTCTCTCAGCCTGTCTTCATAAGAGAGGCACTCCAGCCATCTTTGTGGCCCTCCTGTGGACCCACTCCAACAAGTCCACGTCCTCCTTGAGCTGAAGACGGCAGAGGTGGACGCAGTACTCCGGGTGGGGTCTCACGAGGGTGGAGTAGAGCAGAATCACCTCCCTCCACTTGCTGGCCGGATCATTAAATATGTCGGAACAATTTTGACACTTTTGCTCGGTCTGACTGTCACTCAGTCGCCGAGGCGAGCAGCTCCGGTGCCGGCTGGCTCCGCAGCGCAGCGCTCCGGCGCGGTGCCCGGAAGGCCCCGAACCAGCGGAGCGGCGGGGACGCGCAGACACCCGCCGCGCCTGACGAGACCTG